>OX030950.1:178884079-178934347 GCA_943735915.1 Pherbina coryleti
CCCACGTTTTTTCCACCCAACCCACTTGTTTCTTATAGATGAGCTAGGTCCTATATATTTTCAACTTGTTGTGTTGTTGGTTGGAGTCGGGATGAACGTAACTTTTAGTATTCAATACTGAAAGTGTTCGTTTGTTTTGGCTTAGAATTGACAGCGTAGTCGGTTGAATTTATTAAGGAGTTTTTTTATATTATATTTATATATATTCAATTTTTTTCTTTATCAGATAGTAAATTATCTGGAAAATAATATTTTATTTATTATTTAGATTATTATTTAAAATAATTTGGTTTAGTTTATCGTTTATTGTTTTTATGTATCTTATGTATTTTTGTTTTTAGATTTTTTATTTATCAATTTTATTTGGGTTTTTATTAATTATTTTTATTATTTTTTTATCTATTTCAGTTTAAGATTTTTTTATTATGCAATTTTAATAGGTACAGATTAGACTTTGTTTAGGAATAAGAGAACTGTAGTTTTACTTAAACTGAGAATGCTTTTTAGTTCTCTTTTTAAGTCAACAGCACTTGGTGAGAGTGAGTTATTTTTTCACTTCTCATTCTAAGTGTTGTTAGGGAACAACGTACAAGGACATGACTTAGTGGCTTTTTGATTTAACCCGTCTTTAGCCCCCTTTTGGCAAAGTGTGTTGACACTTTGTTAAAGTTTCGAAATTTTGTTTTTAACAAGGGTTGCGGGGTACCTCGCGGCTTTTGGGCGGAACAGGGTGTCGAAACACTTTGCCATACACATCAAAGAACTTGATGGTTTCATCTAGTTTTGTGTCTTTAGGCAGGTGTAGTCGAATACCTCTAATAGCCAATATGAGGTTCGACTGAGTGGGAGGGCCATTGCTAACCCTGTCTGTGGGGTTTGCTAAATTTATTAAAATCAACCCAATCCATTAGTATCGAGCGTTTGGGTAGAATATCAAGAACGCATTAAGTGTTTTTGTAAAAACGCCAAATGTTTTTTTGATGTTCATAACCTTCTCATACGAACGATATTATAAAAAGTAGTATTAGTTGCCACTGTTAAGTGTCGGATTCCATCTGGTTTCCGATGCATAGTTAATAAGTTCAGATGTAACTATTTTACTAACATTAATTTTTTAAGTATTTAAGTGCATGTTTTGGGGATGGCAGGATTTTCAGGTGAACCCCCCAAAAAAAGAACCGGGAAGGCCAACTCTGCCATTATATCTCCCTAAGAGATTAAACCCACATCTACTAACCCTACCGTAGTGCCACATTTTCCTCTGGTCCATTTGTCACACATTTGTAATGTGTGCTTTGGATGAAACTATAGGGGAGAGTGGGATACCCGTCTTTTTTAATATCTTTTAGATTTTTGTGGGGATTTTCGAGGCGGCTAAAGAGAACCAGTGTGATGCTCTTTAGCAAAAAATGTTTGCCTTTCACACACAGCTTAAACCCTTATTAAACTAAAATCAAAACTATAAAAATAAACTCAAAACATTAAATTAAAAACTATAGTTTCCCATGTGCGCTTATTGTTGATCTTTTTCATTGATGAACGTACATGGGAGATTACCAGTGGTTTCCTTTCATGAGTGCCAATCTAATGTTATTTCGAGTTAATGAGATAACACGGGCTATTTCGAGTTAATGAGATAGCGCGGGATTGGCATGCATGAGGAATTACCAGTGGTTTTCTTGTTCATGGCTTTTTGTGTACAGTGTCTGTATAGTCTTTTGTAGACGGTCTCATACTTATGTTATGAGACTGTTAGCAATTGATAGTAT
Source organism: Pherbina coryleti (assembly GCA_943735915.1). Taxonomy (NCBI): domain Eukaryota; kingdom Metazoa; phylum Arthropoda; class Insecta; order Diptera; family Sciomyzidae; genus Pherbina; species Pherbina coryleti. The sequence continues at coordinate 178,885,849 of OX030950.1, forward strand.
GGATGCGTCGCAAGAATGTTGTGGACAGAAAAGACCCATATAACCTTTTGCAATGCATCAAGGAATAATTTTTTCTTAATGTAAGTGCATAATTTTTTTAAAAAGGGAGATTCATCTCATCAATGGGTAGTTTATGTAAAATATCTGTTTTTCTGCACCTTTTTATAGTTTTTTAATAATAAAATTTTTTTGATAGGAAAGTGATTAGCTAGATGTCGTGGCATATACATCACCACAACTGGTGTTTCCAATATATGACTAACTCCATAATAGGTATAAGTTCTATATGTTGAGAACCACAACTGGTGTATCCAATACATATATGGCTAACTCCATAATAGGTATAAGTCATGTGTATTGAGAACCAGAACTGGTGTATCCAATATATGGTCTAACCCTATAATCAGTATATGTTCTGTATATTGAGAGGCACTAGTGGCAGTAGTGGGATGTATTATAGCGTTTTGTCGCGTAAATGCCTAGGAATTGTGTCTCCTTAAATCATTCGGAACACATTGTCGCAATATGATGCAAGTTTTGCTGAATAGGAGGCAATGTAATCCAAAAATGAGAGTTATATAATATCGAACTTAGTTCTTTGTTTTTATTTCTCTCATTGGATTACATCGTAGCGTTTCTTACGTGTTAAAGATTTCACAGATTTTCGACTAGGTTTGCATTATAGTTTGGCATGTATAGCTACTAATTTATATGTATTTTTTTCACTAATACATATGAAGACGGTTGTTGTCCATGCTAGATTCTATTAGCAGAGTAGGGATTATTGGTTTATTAGAAAAATTGATAAAGAGATGATAGAAACTACAGGCTTGTTTTTCTATCATCTTCATTCAATAAAATAATCCCAACAGTGGGAAAACTTAAACACAGGTGCAAATTTCAGATTGCGTCTTTTGATGAGAGGAAACCCTCCTTTAAACAATAAGTTTTTAAAAATTCATTCTTATTAGGCCACAAACCAAAAACCAACCAAAACTCTCTACCATCTCACCAAAAAATCAAATAAATTAAAACTATAAAATAAAAATCAAATGAATCAAAAACCATAAAAAAATAAAATAAATAAAATAAAAAATACAAAATAAAATAAATAAAATATATAAAATAAATAAAATAAATAAAATTAATTAAATAAATAAAATAAATACAATAAATAAAAAAAATAAAATAAATAAAATAAATAAAATAAATAAAATAAATAAAATAAATAAAATAAATAAAATAAATAAAATAAATAAAATAAATAAAATAAATAAAATAAATAAAATAAATAAAATAAATAAAATAAATAAAATAAATAAAATAAATAAAATAAATAAAATAAATAAAATAAATAAAATAAATAAAATAAATAAAATAAATAAAATAAATAAAATAAATAAAATAAATAAAATAAATAAAATAAATAAAATAAATAAAATAAATAAAATAAATAAAATAAATAAAATAAATAAAATAAATAAAATAAATAAAATAAATAAAATAAATAAAATAAATAAAATAAATAAAATAAATAAAATAAATAAAATAAATAAAATAAATAAAATAAATAAAATAAATAAAATAAATAAAATAAATAAAATAAATAAAATAAATAAAATAAATAAAATAAATAAAATAAATAAAATAAATAAAATAAATAAAATAAATAAAATAAATAAAATAAATAAAATAAATAAAATAAATAAATTAAATAAAATAAATAAAATAAATAAAATAAATAAAATAAATAAAATAAATAAAATAAATAAAATAAATAAAATAAATAAAATAAATAAAATAAATAAAATAAATAAAATAAATAAAATAAATAAAATAAATAAAATAAATAAAATAAATAAAATAAATAAAATAAATAAAATAAATAAAATAAATAAAATAAATAAAATAAATAAAATAAATAAAATAAATAAAATAAATAAAATAAATAAAATAAATAAAATAAATAAAATAAATAAAATAAATAAAATAAATAAAATAAATAAAATAAATAAAATAAATAAAATAAATAAAATAAATAAAATAAATAAAATAAATAAAATAAATAAAATAAATAAAATAAATAAAATAAATAAAATAAATAAAATAAATAAAATAAATAAAATAAATAAAATAAATAAAATAAATAAAATAAATAAAATAAATAAAATAAATAAAATAAATAAAATAAATAAAATAAATAAAATAAATAAAATAAATAAAATAAATAAAATAAATAAAATAAATAAATTAAATAAAATAAATAAAATAAATAAAATAAATAAAATAAATAAAATAAGTAAAATAAATAAAATAAATAAAATAAATAAAATAAATAAAAACACATAAAAACAACAAGATAAATAATTAAAAATCTCGTCACCAAACAAAAAATCTCTACCAAATCTATACACCAACCCTAAAAAATCTCTCCACCAAATCTATACACCAACCCTAAAAACTCTCTACATCACCCTAAAAACCCAAAAACCTCTACACCAACCAACAAAAAAATCTCTGCACCAACCAAACAAAATCTCTGCACCAACCAACAAAAACTCTTTACAAACCTACATACTAAAAACCGAAAAAGACACTAACGAAGAAATACACAATTAAAAGACAGTTACAGAAGAGATACGCTTACAGAAGATACACACTAAATAAAAGACACTTACAGAAGAGATACACTTACAGAAGAAATACATTTACATAAAAACACATTTACAGAAGACTTACATAAAATAGTAACAATAACCTTACACCAATACTATCAGAACAAGAAGATAACAAAAACACACTAACGAAAAAAACAAACTAGCGACGAAAAAAACAAACTAGCGAAGAAAAACATACTTACAGAAGAATTACAATAAATAAAAACAAGAAGATACTACCCAACACTGACCAAAGCTAACAAGAAGATTTCTGCAACAACCAAGAAGAAACACACTAATAAAAGACACTTACAGAAGAGATACACTTATAGAAGATACACACAAAACAGAAAGAAACACACTAATAATAGATACTTACAGAAGAGATACACTTACAGAAGATTTTAACTATATAAAAGACATTTACATGTACACTAAGAGATTATTTACAGAAGAAATGCACTTACAGAATAATACATTTACAGAAGATTTACATAAAATAATAACAAGAACCTTACAGAAGAAATACACTTACAGAAAAATACACTTACAGAAAAATACACTTACAGAAGATTTACACAAAATAATTTACACCAGTACTATAAGAACAAGAAGATAACAAAAGCACAATAACGAACAAATAACGCACTAACGAAAAAAATACTTACAGAACAATTACAATAAATAATAACTAAGACACACTAACGAAGAGAAACACACAGAAGAAATTACACAAAACAATAACAAGAACTTTACACCAACACAGACCGAGTTTACAAGAAGATCCAACATCAACCGAAACTAACGGAAAAATACTTATAGAACAATTACAATAAATAATAACTAAGACACACTAACGAAGAGAAACACGCATAAGAAATTACACAAAACAATAACAAGAACTTTATACCAACACAGACCGAGTTTACAAGAAGATCCAACATCAACCGAAACTAACGAACAAGAAGACACTTCCCAACACTGACCGAAGTTAACAAGAAGATACACAAACAAAATACTTACAGAAGATTTGCACTAAACAATAACAATGAACCTTATACCAATACTTTAGGAACAAGAAGATAACAAAAACACACTAACGGAAAAACACACTAACGAACAAACACATACTAACGAGGAAAAACATACTTACAAAAGAATTACAACTAACGAAGAATTACAACTAACGAAGAAAAACGAAAAAACTACACCAACACAGAAACTAACTAACAAGTTGATACCCAACACTGACCGAAGCTAACAAGAATATACACAAACAAAATACCAACAAAAACTAACTATACATAAAAACAGCCGATACTAACTAACAAGAAGATACTACACAACACTGACCGAAGCTAACAAGAAGATACAAAAACAAAATACCAAAAATAACTTACCACACACAAAACAAAAACTGAAACTAACACTGACCGAAGCTCATTGGAAGATACACGATAACAAAAAATACCAACTAACAAAAAATACCAACTAACATAATACTTACCATACATACACATAGAGCCAAATACTTATTATACACAATAACAAAACAATACTTACCATACACAAAACAAAACAAAAATTCACCCCAACGTAAGACACCAAAACGCCGTTATGCTGCGTTTTGGAATTAAAATAGTTTCTCCTCCTTGTTTTTCTGTTTTTATCCACATTGAAAATATAGCTTTCAGTTAGTGCGCGATCCTTATTATGTGCGGTACGCGAGTATTTTGAAAAAGTTTTAATTCTTTTAAATACATTTACGCTCGTTATTAAAAAAACTAATAAAACAAAGGATTCGTGTGGACTGAAGGTGATATTTCCAAGGTATATTTTTATAGTATATAATATTTTATTCATTTTTTATAATTTGTTTGTACGAATGTATGCGTGTTTTGTGTTTTTCTTATAATAAAGTTTGAATGATCCTCTTGTGTTTGCTTAAAATGTCTTATTGCTGTTTTTGATGAATGTATGTATGCGTGATTGGCATGTACGTTCGTTCATCTATGGATGCTTATGCGCATCTATACATGGACGGAGCGTCGTGTTAAATGTTTTACTTGGTGTAAATGTTTCATTTTTTAGCCTATTTGATTAGCCTTAGATTGTTTCGAATGGGTAACATTCAGTTTTTAGAGGGTTGGTAGGGAAAATTATTTATTTAAAAGCCTTCTGATGAGCTTACTTGGCAGTAAGCGAAAAAACGTTTTCAAGGTAGCCCGTGCGCCTTCACGGCTAGGCTTAGGCAATAGGTCGGTTTTAACTTTTTCATCGGGTTGTATATCTTCTTTTCAGCTTCCTACACTCTTACTGTTGAGCTCCCACTCGGCAGTGAGATTTCCTATCCCCACGTTTTTTCCACCCAACCCACTTGTTTCTTATAGATGAGCTAGGTCCTATATATTTTCAACTTGTTGTGTTGTTGGTTGGAGTCGGGATGAACGTAACTTTTAGTATTCAATACTGAAAGTGTTCGTTTGTTTTGGCTTAGAATTGACAGCGTAGTCGGTTGAATTTATTAAGGAGTTTTTTTATATTATATTTATATATATTCAATTTTTTTCTTTATCAGATAGTAAATTATCTGGAAAATAATATTTTATTTATTATTTAGATTATTATTTAAAATAATTTGGTTTAGTTTATCGTTTATTGTTTTTATGTATCTTATGTATTTTTGTTTTTAGATTTTTTATTTATCAATTTTATTTGGGTTTTTATTAATTATTTTTATTATTTTTTTATCTATTTCAGTTTAAGATTTTTTTATTATGCAATTTTAATAGGTACAGATTAGACTTTGTTTAGGAATAAGAGAACTGTAGTTTTACTTAAACTGAGAATGCTTTTTAGTTCTCTTTTTAAGTCAACAGCACTTGGTGAGAGTGAGTTATTTTTTCACTTCTCATTCTAAGTGTTGTTAGGGAACAACGTACAAGGACATGACTTAGTGGCTTTTTGATTTAACCCGTCTTTAGCCCCCTTTTGGCAAAGTGTGTTGACACTTTGTTAAAGTTTCGAAATTTTGTTTTTAACAAGGGTTGCGGGGTACCTCGCGGCTTTTGGGCGGAACAGGGTGTCGAAACACTTTGCCATACACATCAAAGAACTTGATGGTTTCATCTAGTTTTGTGTCTTTAGGCAGGTGTAGTCGAATACCTCTAATAGCCAATATGAGGTTCGACTGAGTGGGAGGGCCATTGCTAACCCTGTCTGTGGGGTTTGCTAAATTTATTAAAATCAACCCAATCCATTAGTATCGAGCGTTTGGGTAGAATATCAAGAACGCATTAAGTGTTTTTGTAAAAACGCCAAATGTTTTTTTGATGTTCATAACCTTCTCATACGAACGATATTATAAAAAGTAGTATTAGTTGCCACTGTTAAGTGTCGGATTCCATCTGGTTTCCGATGCATAGTTAATAAGTTCAGATGTAACTATTTTACTAACATTAATTTTTTAAGTATTTAAGTGCATGTTTTGGGGATGGCAGGATTTTCAGGTGAACCCCCCAAAAAAAGAACCGGGAAGGCCAACTCTGCCATTATATCTCCCTAAGAGATTAAACCCACATCTACTAACCCTACCGTAGTGCCACATTTTCCTCTGGTCCATTTGTCACACATTTGTAATGTGTGCTTTGGATGAAACTATAGGGGAGAGTGGGATACCCGTCTTTTTTAATATCTTTTAGATTTTTGTGGGGATTTTCGAGGCGGCTAAAGAGAACCAGTGTGATGCTCTTTAGCAAAAAATGTTTGCCTTTCACACACAGCTTAAACCCTTATTAAACTAAAATCAAAACTATAAAAATAAACTCAAAACATTAAATTAAAAACTATAGTTTCCCATGTGCGCTTATTGTTGATCTTTTTCATTGATGAACGTACATGGGAGATTACCAGTGGTTTCCTTTCATGAGTGCCAATCTAATGTTATTTCGAGTTAATGAGATAACACGGGCTATTTCGAGTTAATGAGATAGCGCGGGATTGGCATGCATGAGGAATTACCAGTGGTTTTCTTGTTCATGGCTTTTTGTGTACAGTGTCTGTATAGTCTTTTGTAGACGGTCTCATACTTATGTTATGAGACTGTTAGCAATTGATAGTATGGATGCGTCGCAAGAATGTTGTGGACAGAAAAGACCCATATAACCTTTTGCAATGCATCAAGGAATAATTTTTTCTTAATGTAAGTGCATAATTTTTTTAAAAAGGGAGATTCATCTCATCAATGGGTAGTTTATGTAAAATATCTGTTTTTCTGCACCTTTTTATAGTTTTTTAATAATAAAATTTTTTTGATAGGAAAGTGATTAGCTAGATGTCGTGGCATATACATCACCACAACTGGTGTTTCCAATATATGACTAACTCCATAATAGGTATAAGTTCTATATGTTGAGAACCACAACTGGTGTATCCAATACATATATGGCTAACTCCATAATAGGTATAAGTCATGTGTATTGAGAACCAGAACTGGTGTATCCAATATATGGTCTAACCCTATAATCAGTATATGTTCTGTATATTGAGAGGCACTAGTGGCAGTAGTGGGATGTATTATAGCGTTTTGTCGCGTAAATGCCTAGGAATTGTGTCTCCTTAAATCATTCGGAACACATTGTCGCAATATGATGCAAGTTTTGCTGAATAGGAGGCAATGTAATCCAAAAATGAGAGTTATATAATATCGAACTTAGTTCTTTGTTTTTATTTCTCTCATTGGATTACATCGTAGCGTTTCTTACGTGTTAAAGATTTCACAGATTTTCGACTAGGTTTGCATTATAGTTTGGCATGTATAGCTACTAATTTATATGTATTTTTTTCACTAATACATATGAAGACGGTTGTTGTCCATGCTAGATTCTATTAGCAGAGTAGGGATTATTGGTTTATTAGAAAAATTGATAAAGAGATGATAGAAACTACAGGCTTGTTTTTCTATCATCTTCATTCAATAAAATAATCCCAACAGTGGGAAAACTTAAACACAGGTGCAAATTTCAGATTGCGTCTTTTGATGAGAGGAAACCCTCCTTTAAACAATAAGTTTTTAAAAATTCATTCTTATTAGGCCACAAACCAAAAACCAACCAAAACTCTCTACCATCTCACCAAAAAATCAAATAAATTAAAACTATAAAATAAAAATCAAATGAATCAAAAACCATAAAAAAATAAAATAAATAAAATAAAAAATACAAAATAAAATAAATAAAATATATAAAATAAATAAAATAAATAAAATTAATTAAATAAATAAAATAAATACAATAAATAAAAAAAATAAAATAAATAAAATAAATAAAATAAATAAAATAAATAAAATAAATAAAATAAATAAAATAAATAAAATAAATAAAATAAATAAAATAAATAAAATAAATAAAATAAATAAAATAAATAAAATAAATAAAATAAATAAAATAAATAAAATAAATAAAATAAATAAAATAAATAAAATAAATAAAATAAATAAAATAAATAAAATAAATAAAATAAATAAAATAAATAAAATAAATAAAATAAATAAAATAAATAAAATAAATAAAATAAATAAAATAAATAAAATAAATAAAATAAATAAAATAAATAAAATAAATAAAATAAATAAAATAAATAAAATAAATAAAATAAATAAAATAAATAAAATAAATAAAATAAATAAAATAAATAAAATAAATAAAATAAATAAAATAAATAAAATAAATAAAATAAATAAAATAAATAAAATAAATAAAATAAATAAAATAAATAAAATAAATAAAATAAATAAAATAAATAAAATAAATAAAATAAATAAAATAAATAAATTAAATAAAATAAATAAAATAAATAAAATAAATAAAATAAATAAAATAAATAAAATAAATAAAATAAATAAAATAAATAAAATAAATAAAATAAATAAAATAAATAAAATAAATAAAATAAATAAAATAAATAAAATAAATAAAATAAATAAAATAAATAAAATAAATAAAATAAATAAAATAAATAAAATAAATAAAATAAATAAAATAAATAAAATAAATAAAATAAATAAAATAAATAAAATAAATAAAATAAATAAAATAAATAAAATAAATAAAATAAATAAAATAAATAAAATAAATAAAATAAATAAAATAAATAAAATAAATAAAATAAATTAAATAAATAAAATAAATAAAATAAATAAAATAAATAAAATAAATAAAATAAATAAAATAAATAAAATAAATAAAATAAATAAAATAAATAAAATAAATAAAATAAATAAAATAAATAAAATAAATAAAATAAATAAAATAAATAAAATAAATAAAATAAATAAAATAAATAAAATAAATAAAATAAATAAAATAAATAAATTAAATAAAATAAATAAAATAAATAAAATAAATAAAATAAATAAAATAAGTAAAATAAATAAAATAAATAAAATAAATAAAATAAATAAAAACACATAAAAACAACAAGATAAATAATTAAAAATCTCGTCACCAAACAAAAAATCTCTACCAAATCTATACACCAACCCTAAAAAATCTCTCCACCAAATCTATACACCAACCCTAAAAACTCTCTACATCACCCTAAAAACCCAAAAACCTCTACACCAACCAACAAAAAAATCTCTGCACCAACCAAACAAAATCTCTGCACCAACCAACAAAAACTCTTTACAAACCTACATACTAAAAACCGAAAAAGACACTAACGAAGAAATACACAATTAAAAGACAGTTACAGAAGAGATACGCTTACAGAAGATACACACTAAATAAAAGACACTTACAGAAGAGATACACTTACAGAAGAAATACATTTACATAAAAACACATTTACAGAAGACTTACATAAAATAGTAACAATAACCTTACACCAATACTATCAGAACAAGAAGATAACAAAAACACACTAACGAAAAAAACAAACTAGCGACGAAAAAAACAAACTAGCGAAGAAAAACATACTTACAGAAGAATTACAATAAATAAAAACAAGAAGATACTACCCAACACTGACCAAAGCTAACAAGAAGATTTCTGCAACAACCAAGAAGAAACACACTAATAAAAGACACTTACAGAAGAGATACACTTATAGAAGATACACACAAAACAGAAAGAAACACACTAATAATAGATACTTACAGAAGAGATACACTTACAGAAGATTTTAACTATATAAAAGACATTTACATGTACACTAAGAGATTATTTACAGAAGAAATGCACTTACAGAATAATACATTTACAGAAGATTTACATAAAATAATAACAAGAACCTTACAGAAGAAATACACTTACAGAAAAATACACTTACAGAAAAATACACTTACAGAAGATTTACACAAAATAATTTACACCAGTACTATAAGAACAAGAAGATAACAAAAGCACAATAACGAACAAATAACGCACTAACGAAAAAAATACTTACAGAACAATTACAATAAATAATAACTAAGACACACTAACGAAGAGAAACACACAGAAGAAATTACACAAAACAATAACAAGAACTTTACACCAACACAGACCGAGTTTACAAGAAGATCCAACATCAACCGAAACTAACGGAAAAATACTTATAGAACAATTACAATAAATAATAACTAAGACACACTAACGAAGAGAAACACGCATAAGAAATTACACAAAACAATAACAAGAACTTTATACCAACACAGACCGAGTTTACAAGAAGATCCAACATCAACCGAAACTAACGAACAAGAAGACACTTCCCAACACTGACCGAAGTTAACAAGAAGATACACAAACAAAATACTTACAGAAGATTTGCACTAAACAATAACAATGAACCTTATACCAATACTTTAGGAACAAGAAGATAACAAAAACACACTAACGGAAAAACACACTAACGAACAAACACATACTAACGAGGAAAAACATACTTACAAAAGAATTACAACTAACGAAGAATTACAACTAACGAAGAAAAACGAAAAAACTACACCAACACAGAAACTAACTAACAAGTTGATACCCAACACTGACCGAAGCTAACAAGAATATACACAAACAAAATACCAACAAAAACTAACTATACATAAAAACAGCCGATACTAACTAACAAGAAGATACTACACAACACTGACCGAAGCTAACAAGAAGATACAAAAACAAAATACCAAAAATAACTTACCACACACAAAACAAAAACTGAAACTAACACTGACCGAAGCTCATTGGAAGATACACGATAACAAAAAATACCAACTAACAAAAAATACCAACTAACATAATACTTACCATACATACACATAGAGCCAAATACTTATTATACACAATAACAAAACAATACTTACCATACACAAAACAAAACAAAAATTCACCCCAACGTAAGACACCAAAACGCCGTTATGCTGCGTTTTGGAATTAAAATAGTTTCTCCTCCTTGTTTTTCTGTTTTTATCCACATTGAAAATATAGCTTTCAGTTAGTGCGCGATCCTTATTATGTGCGGTACGCGAGTATTTTGAAAAAGTTTTAATTCTTTTAAATACATTTACGCTCGTTATTAAAAAAACTAATAAAACAAAGGATTCGTGTGGACTGAAGGTGATATTTCCAAGGTATATTTTTATAGTATATAATATTTTATTCATTTTTTATAATTTGTTTGTACGAATGTATGCGTGTTTTGTGTTTTTCTTATAATAAAGTTTGAATGATCCTCTTGTGTTTGCTTAAAATGTCTTATTGCTGTTTTTGATGAATGTATGTATGCGTGATTGGCATGTACGTTCGTTCATCTATGGATGCTTATGCGCATCTATACATGGACGGAGCGTCGTGTTAAATGTTTTACTTGGTGTAAATGTTTCATTTTTTAGCCTATTTGATTAGCCTTAGATTGTTTCGAATGGGTAACATTCAGTTTTTAGAGGGTTGGTAGGGAAAATTATTTATTTAAAAGCCTTCTGATGAGCTTACTTGGCAGTAAGCGAAAAAACGTTTTCAAGGTAGCCCGTGCGCCTTCACGGCTAGGCTTAGGCAATAGGTCGGTTTTAACTTTTTCATCGGGTTGTATATCTTCTTTTCAGCTTCCTACACTCTTACTGTTGAGCTCCCACTCGGCAGTGAGATTTCCTATCCCCACGTTTTTTCCACCCAACCCACTTGTTTCTTATAGATGAGCTAGGTCCTATATATTTTCAACTTGTTGTGTTGTTGGTTGGAGTCGGGATGAACGTAACTTTTAGTATTCAATACTGAAAGTGTTCGTTTGTTTTGGCTTAGAATTGACAGCGTAGTCGGTTGAATTTATTAAGGAGTTTTTTTATATTATATTTATATATATTCAATTTTTTTCTTTATCAGATAGTAAATTATCTGGAAAATAATATTTTATTTATTATTTAGATTATTATTTAAAATAATTTGGTTTAGTTTATCGTTTATTGTTTTTATGTATCTTATGTATTTTTGTTTTTAGATTTTTTATTTATCAATTTTATTTGGGTTTTTATTAATTATTTTTATTATTTTTTTATCTATTTCAGTTTAAGATTTTTTTATTATGCAATTTTAATAGGTACAGATTAGACTTTGTTTAGGAATAAGAGAACTGTAGTTTTACTTAAACTGAGAATGCTTTTTAGTTCTCTTTTTAAGTCAACAGCACTTGGTGAGAGTGAGTTATTTTTTCACTTCTCATTCTAAGTGTTGTTAGGGAACAACGTACAAGGACATGACTTAGTGGCTTTTTGATTTAACCCGTCTTTAGCCCCCTTTTGGCAAAGTGTGTTGACACTTTGTTAAAGTTTCGAAATTTTGTTTTTAACAAGGGTTGCGGGGTACCTCGCGGCTTTTGGGCGGAACAGGGTGTCGAAACACTTTGCCATACACATCAAAGAGCATAAAATTTAAGATGAAAAAAAGACCTATCCAATGGTGCTACTTTCATCGCGCTATGATTATTGGTTGCTGAGTTATGAAAAAAAAAGGTGCAACTTTCATTAAAATGTGTGTGTCATGTCCATTTTATTTCCTACAGGGTCATGTCTAGCATAAAATTTAAGATGAAAAAAAGACCTATCCAATGGTGCTACTTTCATCGCGCTATGATTATTGGTTGCTGAGTTATGAAAAAAAAAGGTGCAACTTTCATTAAAATGTGTGTGTCATGTCCATTTTATTTCCTACAGGGTCATGTCTAGCATAAAATTTAAGATGAAAAAAAGACCTATCCAATGGTGCTACTTTCATCGCGCTATGATTATTGGTTGCTGAGTTATGAAAAAAAAAGGTGCAACTTTCATTAAAATGTGTGTGTCATGTCCATTTTATTTCCTACAGGGTCATGTCTAGCATAAAATTTAAGATGAAAAAAAGACCTATCCAATGGTGCTACTTTCATCGCGCTATGATTATTGGTTGCTGAGTTATGAAAAAAAAAGGTGCAACTTTCATTAAAATGTGTGTGTCATGTCCATTTTATTTCCTACAGGGTCATGTCTAGCATAAAATTTAAGATGAAAAAAAGACCTATCCAATGGTGCTACTTTCATCGCGCTATGATTATTGGTTGCTGAGTTATGAAAAAAAAAGGTGCAACTTTCATTAAAATGTGTGTGTCATGTCCATTTTATTTCCTACAGGGTCATGTCTAGCATAAAATTTAAGATGAAAAAAAGACCTATCCAATGGTGCTACTTTCATCGCGCTATGATTATTGGTTGCTGAGTTATGAAAAAAAAAGGTGCAACTTTCATTAAAATGTGTGTGTCATGTCCATTTTATTTCCTACAGGGTCATGTCTAGCATAAAATTTAAGATGAAAAAAAGACCTATCCAATGGTGCTACTTTCATCGCGCTATGATTATTGGTTGCTGAGTTATGAAAAAAAAAGGTGCAACTTTCATTAAAATGTGTGTGTCATGTCCATTTTATTTCCTACAGGGTCATGTCTAGCATAAAATTTAAGATGAAAAAAAGACCTATCCAATGGTGCTACTTTCATCGCGCTATGATTATTGGTTGCTGAGTTATGAAAAAAAAAGGTGCAACTTTCATTAAAATGTGTGTGTCATGTCCATTTTATTTCCTACAGGGTCATGTCTAGCATAAAATTTAAGATGAAAAAAAGACCTATCCAATGGTGCTACTTTCATCGCGCTATGATTATTGGTTGCTGAGTTATGAAAAAAAAAGGTGCAACTTTCATTAAAATGTGTGTGTCATGTCCATTTTATTTCCTACAGGGTCATGTCTAGCATAAAATTTAAGATGAAAAAAAGACCTATCCAATGGTGCTACTTTCATCGCGCTATGATTATTGGTTGCTGAGTTATGAAAAAAAAAGGTGCAACTTTCATTAAAATGTGTGTGTCATGTCCATTTTATTTCCTACAGGGTCATGTCTAGCATAAAATTTAAGATGAAAAAAAGACCTATCCAATGGTGCTACTTTCATCGCGCTATGATTATTGGTTGCTGAGTTATGAAAAAAAAAGGTGCAACTTTCATTAAAATGTGTGTGTCATGTCCATTTTATTTCCTACAGGGTCATGTCTAGCATAAAATTTAAGATGAAAAAAAGACCTATCCAATGGTGCTACTTTCATCGCGCTATGATTATTGGTTGCTGAGTTATGAAAAAAAAAGGTGCAACTTTCATTAAAATGTGTGTGTCATGTCCATTTTATTTCCTACAGGGTCATGTCTAGCATAAAATTTAAGATGAAAAAAAGACCTATCCAATGGTGCTACTTTCATCGCGCTATGATTATTGGTTGCTGAGTTATGAAAAAAAAAGGTGCAACTTTCATTAAAATGTGTGTGTCATGTCCATTTTATTTCCTACAGGGTCATGTCTAGCATAAAATTTAAGATGAAAAAAAGACCTATCCAATGGTGCTACTTTCATCGCGCTATGATTATTGGTTGCTGAGTTATGAAAAAAAAAGGTGCAACTTTCATTAAAATGTGTGTGTCATGTCCATTTTATTTCCTACAGGGTCATGTCTAGCATAAAATTTAAGATGAAAAAAAGACCTATCCAATGGTGCTACTTTCATCGCGCTATGATTATTGGTTGCTGAGTTATGAAAAAAAAAGGTGCAACTTTCATTAAAATGTGTGTGTCATGTCCATTTTATTTCCTACAGGGTCATGTCTAGCATAAAATTTAAGATGAAAAAAAGACCTATCCAATGGTGCTACTTTCATCGCGCTATGATTATTGGTTGCTGAGTTATGAAAAAAAAAGGTGCAACTTTCATTAAAATGTGTGTGTCATGTCCATTTTATTTCCTACAGGGTCATGTCTAGCATAAAATTTAAGATGAAAAAAAGACCTATCCAATGGTGCTACTTTCATCGCGCTATGATTATTGGTTGCTGAGTTATGAAAAAAAAAGGTGCAACTTTCATTAAAATGTGTGTGTCATGTCCATTTTATTTCCTACAGGGTCATGTCTAGCATAAAATTTAAGATGAAAAAAAGACCTATCCAATGGTGCTACTTTCATCGCGCTATGATTATTGGTTGCTGAGTTATGAAAAAAAAAGGTGCAACTTTCATTAAAATGTGTGTGTCATGTCCATTTTATTTCCTACAGGGTCATGTCTAGCATAAAATTTAAGATGAAAAAAAGACCTATCCAATGGTGCTACTTTCATCGCGCTATGATTATTGGTTGCTGAGTTATGAAAAAAAAAGGTGCAACTTTCATTAAAATGTGTGTGTCATGTCCATTTTATTTCCTACAGGGTCATGTCTAGCATAAAATTTAAGATGAAAAAAAGACCTATCCAATGGTGCTACTTTCATCGCGCTATGATTATTGGTTGCTGAGTTATGAAAAAAAAAGGTGCAACTTTCATTAAAATGTGTGTGTCATGTCCATTTTATTTCCTACAGGGTCATGTCTAGCATAAAATTTAAGATGAAAAAAAGACCTATCCAATGGTGCTACTTTCATCGCGCTATGATTATTGGTTGCTGAGTTATGAAAAAAAAAGGTGCAACTTTCATTAAAATGTGTGTGTCATGTCCATTTTATTTCCTACAGGGTCATGTCTAGCATAAAATTTAAGATGAAAAAAAGACCTATCCAATGGTGCTACTTTCATCGCGCTATGATTATTGGTTGCTGAGTTATGAAAAAAAAAGGTGCAACTTTCATTAAAATGTGTGTGTCATGTCCATTTTATTTCCTACAGGGTCATGTCTAGCATAAAATTTAAGATGAAAAAAAGACCTATCCAATGGTGCTACTTTCATCGCGCTATGATTATTGGTTGCTGAGTTATGAAAAAAAAAGGTGCAACTTTCATTAAAATGTGTGTGTCATGTCCATTTTATTTCCTACAGGGTCATGTCTAGCATAAAATTTAAGATGAAAAAAAGACCTATCCAATGGTGCTACTTTCATCGCGCTATGATTATTGGTTGCTGAGTTATGAAAAAAAAAGGTGCAACTTTCATTAAAATGTGTGTGTCATGTCCATTTTATTTCCTACAGGGTCATGTCTAGCATAAAATTTAAGATGAAAAAAAGACCTATCCAATGGTGCTACTTTCATCGCGCTATGATTATTGGTTGCTGAGTTATGAAAAAAAAAGGTGCAACTTTCATTAAAATGTGTGTGTCATGTCCATTTTATTTCCTACAGGGTCATGTCTAGCATAAAATTTAAGATGAAAAAAAGACCTATCCAATGGTGCTACTTTCATCGCGCTATGATTATTGGTTGCTGAGTTATGAAAAAAAAAGGTGCAACTTTCATTAAAATGTGTGTGTCATGTCCATTTTATTTCCTACAGGGTCATGTCTAGCATAAAATTTAAGATGAAAAAAAGACCTATCCAATGGTGCTACTTTTTTTTTTTTTTTTTTTTTTTTTTACATGCAATAACAATCGAGTTTAGCTACTACAGCTTTTTCGCACATTCTCAGCATTAACGCATTCAAAGTCACAACACAAAAATCTTTGAAAATTTCAACGATATTGATATTAGTGGCTCAAAATAAGTTAATGTGAGAAAAATTTACCCACCAAAATATGGTTGGGCTCAAGGACAACACAAGACATCACGACTAACCATGCAAAAACATAACCATGCAATTACACAATAGTTTTTAATCTACTCTTGAGTTGACCTTTCGACAAGTTAACTTCAAAAAAGCTACAATTGTTAACTAATTTACTCATACGGTTTAATGGAGCAGTTAACATATAATTTGTTCTACTAAATGGTAAGTAAATTAAATTGTTAGCATTTCTACTGCTTCTACGATTAGAGTTAAAATTTATAAGAGAAAGAAGTTCTGGAGAATCGAATACACCGGTGATGAGTTGGTGCAAATAGACGATATCTGCAGACTTCCTTCGCTCACTCAATGATTGCATTTTTAAAAGTTTTAAGCGATCCTCGTAAGGAGGAAGGTTAAAAATGTCAAATCCACTTAAGCCCCTTAGGGCAAACCGAACAAAGCATTTTTGGATTCTCTCTATTCTATCAACATGCACATTGTAACTTGGAGACCAAACTTGACTTGCGTACTCCAAGTGAGGACGCACTATTGCATAATACAACGTTGTAGTCGTAATCATGCTATTTAATTCTTTGGCCCAGCGTTTAATAAATCCAAGCATAGAAGATGCTTTTTTACAAATGTTATCAATATGAATGGTAAATGAAAGCTTAGAATCCATATATATTCCCAGATCTTTAACGACATCCACACGACATAAAGCAGTATCTTTTATTTTATAATCAAAAACTACATTATTCCTTTTTCGCGAAAAGGTCATAGTTTGGCATTTATCTGGATTAAGAAACATATTATTTTTAGAACACCAAACTTCAAAAGATTTCAGATCGGACTGGAGTAGGGCTGAATTGTCTTGAGAATTTATTTTTCTGTATATCTTCATATCATCCGCATAAATAAGCAGATGAGAGTTTTTAATGATATGGGTCACATCATTAATGGCTAAAATAAACAGAAGTGGACCAAGGTGACTTCCTTGAGGAACACCTGATAGCGCAATAAACTCAGTAGACAAAACCCCTCGGAATCGTATTTGATAAGATCGCTCTGTCAAATACGATTTAATCCAGTTTACAAAATATTGTGGAAATCCAATGGACTTAAGTTTAAATAGAATTAGATTGTGTGGTAACTTATCAAATGCTTTGCTAAAGTCAGTGTAGATACAGTCGACCTGGCAACCAGATTCAATGGTGTTTAAGCAAAAGGTTGTAAAATCGAGTAGATTAGATACCGTAGATCTGCCATTAACAAAACCATGCTGACGAGTTGTTATGACTTCACGGCAGTGAATTTTTACCCGATCATACACGATTCGCTCAAAAAGTTTTGGAATCGATGACAGTTTAGCAATGGGCCTGTAATTAATAACATCATTCCTGCAACCTTTTTTATAAATAGGACTAATAAATGATTTTTTCCAAAAGAGTGGAAAATAACTTTCGTTTATAGATTTATTAAATAACAAAGAAAGTGGTTGACACAAAATTGAACCGCATTGAGTTAACACTGCGGCAGGAATTCCATCAGGTCCAGCGCTAAAATCTTCATCGATCGAACTAATATATTTTAAAATATCCTCTGAGGTAAAGGATAAAGAGTCCAAAGAAACTCTGGGTGTAGAACTCATATGTTCAAAATACCCCTCATCAGGATCAAAGGAATCCGAACAAAATGACTCTTTAAAAAGATTTGCAAATAAACTACAAATAATGACGGGATCGTCAGTAATTCCATCAACAGTTTTAAATGATGAAGGGAATCCATCGGATTTCTTCTTTGTATTTATGAATCCCCAAAACTTCTTTGGATCAGACAGTATTCTCAACTTTATATTGTCTAAATATTCATTATATAATGCAGCTGAGCTATTTTCAAATTCCAGAAACAAACGTTTGTAGGTTTCCAGGTCATTTGAGTCTAAACTACAGATATATTTCTTCCATGCCCTATTCCTGTTGTTGCGAAGAGTTTTTAAATCCTTTGTGTACCAAGGGTACGCACAGTTTTTCGCAAATTTGAGGGTAAATGGTACGGACTGAGAGAACATAGTAAAGAGCTCCGTATAAAAAAAATTTATGGAATCATCAAGGTTATTTCCATCTAAGTACTCTAAAATAACATTTAGTTTGTTATGAAGTAAATGATTCAACTTCAAAAAGTCAGCTTTTTTAAAATTGAATTCATATACCTTATCGATTGAACTCGAATTAACTATGCTCTCTCTGTCCGATTTATACCAAATGCTCAATGGTGGATGGTATTCATCTACAATAGTCAGAGCATGGAGGGCCCTCTTTACAATCACATTGTTACTGTCTGTAGTTAAGACCAGGTCAAGAAGTCTTTCAAGACTATTATAAATACAACTAACTTGTTGTAAGTCAGAACATATATTGTCAACAAATATATGCTCTTGGCGAGTCTTCGAATTTGATGCACAAAAATATGTATCATCGTCGGAAGAATGCCATTTTAAGTCAGGCAGATTGAAATCGCCCAACAGTAAAATGTCGTCATTAACGTCAAGTAGATTTATTATATATTCTATGCAATCCGCAAGGCTTGCATAGACTTCTGCACTGCTCTTTGGGGGAACATATGCATTAATAACATATACATTGGAATTACAATGTAACACCTTAACGCATAACAGTTCAATATTGGAAGAGCAGGGAATATCAATTAAGGAACTGACAAAGGAATTCCTTACAGCTAAAAGGACACCACCACCAACAGCAGAAATATTGTCAGTGTGTCTGTCCCTTCTAAAAACTTGAAAACTATTGTCAAACAGTTCCAAGTCAATAATGCTTCCGTTCAGCCATGTTTCTGTTAACGCGATAATATCCTCAGAGAAATTCTGAGATGCCAAAAATATGTCGCGTGTTTTAGAACGTAATCCCCTTACATTTTGATAGTAAAGGGATAATCTATTTAGTTTTTTTGTGCCTGATGGGCGATTTTATTCGTCCTTCTAGACTTATTTTTAGGCGTAAACTCAGAAACGAGGATATTATCGGCCCACCTTTTAGAGTTTAGAACAGATGCGAACTCTTCAGCTGCAACCGTTAGAATAAAGGAGGCGTGGGAAGGCTTGTTGCCAATTTTTTTGCATGAACATAATGCATTTTGACTAAATAAAATATTTTGTTTGACAAACGTCAATATATTTTCAGTTGTTGTGTCGGGCTGAAGACGTGAAATGAATAAGCGTTTTCGCCTCGACACTGCCCTTAAATTAATTATTGGGTTATTGGGCTCAGTTGAAATCACATTTGGACTATTAGCCAATGGTGGAGTATAAGAAGGAGGTGAAGAAATAATTGTATTATTGTGTATTAAAGGCATAGCTGAGGGCTGCATAGCCTGAGGAGGGTTTGAAGACGTCCTACGACGCTTATTATTTTTATTTTTATTTTTATTCTTCCTCTTCTTTTTAGAAATATTCTGGTCTTCTTCAGACTGAATGTTTGTTTGCGTCCCGGAAGAGATTGTCTGAGACAAAGAAGGCGAAATTTTTTCCGGTGAAGAACATTCATCATATACGCTAATACTAGGTGCGGCACTAACTTCGCTAAAGAATGTTACAATTTCCCTAAAATTGTTATTTAACGAGTTAAGACTTTCTCCAAATAGCTTTATTTTAGAATAAAGCTCATCTGGGGAAAGGGCCCTGCACGAAGCACAGTACCAGCGAAGACCTGATCGGACAGACATTAAATCGTCTAAGCACGATTTGGAAATACCCGCACATCTCGAATGAAACATTTGCTCACATGGGCCAGAACAACTGAACATTGGGTTCAGAATATTCTGGCTTTTGCATAGCTCGTTTAGGGAACAAGCAGCAATATTTTCAACAGAAAAATAATCCATGTTACAAATTGAGCTGAACGTGCCTAAAGGGTTAAAAATCTGTTGCTATATATGTAGTGAGCGCACAGTTAAAAAACAAATACAACACTAACTACGCTTGATAATAACAAAACAGAGCACAAAGAAGAATAAAATAAAAACAATAACAAAAACACACTAAGCAAGCAAGCTAGCAAGCAAGCATGCAGACGAAACACACTAAAACAAGAATGTTATTAGCACAAATTATTAGCACAGCCCAATTAAATTATAACATTTATTAAATATATAAAAGAAAACTTGAACTTTTACCAAAATCACAACGTTTATAAATTGTATTTTTAAAAACACTCACGAAATACTAGATACAAACAAAAAACAAACGCAATCGTTTAATTACACAAAATACGTCCAACACCGACTAATAAACGAAGTCAACTGATCATCGCGCTATGATTATTGGTTGCTGAGTTATGAAAAAAAAAGGTGCAACTTTCATTAAAATGTGTGTGTCATGTCCATTTTATTTCCTACAGGGTCATGTCTAGCATAAAATTTAAGATGAAAAAAAGACCTATCCAATGGTGCTACTTTCATCGCGCTATGATTATTGGTTGCTGAGTTATGAAAAAAAAAGGTGCAACTTTCATTAAAATGTGTGTGTCATGTCCATTTTATTTCCTACAGGGTCATGTCTAGCATAAAATTTAAGATGAAAAAAAGACCTATCCAATGGTGCTACTTTCATCGCGCTATGATTATTGGTTGCTGAGTTATGAAAAAAAAAGGTGCAACTTTCATTAAAATGTGTGTGTCATGTCCATTTTATTTCCTACAGGGTCATGTCTAGCATAAAATTTAAGATGAAAAAAAGACCTATCCAATGGTGCTACTTTCATCGCGCTATGATTATTGGTTGCTGAGTTATGAAAAAAAAAGGTGCAACTTTCATTAAAATGTGTGTGTCATGTCCATTTTATTTCCTACAGGGTCATGTCTAGCATAAAATTTAAGATGAAAAAAAGACCTATCCAATGGTGCTACTTTCATCGCGCTATGATTATTGGTTGCTGAGTTATGAAAAAAAAAGGTGCAACTTTCATTAAAATGTGTGTGTCATGTCCATTTTATTTCCTACAGGGTCATGTCTAGCATAAAATTTAAGATGAAAAAAAGACCTATCCAATGGTGCTACTTTCATCGCGCTATGATTATTGGTTGCTGAGTTATGAAAAAAAAAGGTGCAACTTTCATTAAAATGTGTGTGTCATGTCCATTTTATTTCCTACAGGGTCATGTCTAGCATAAAATTTAAGATGAAAAAAAGACCTATCCAATGGTGCTACTTTCATCGCGCTATGATTATTGGTTGCTGAGTTATGAAAAAAAAAGGTGCAACTTTCATTAAAATGTGTGTGTCATGTCCATTTTATTTCCTACAGGGTCATGTCTAGCATAAAATTTAAGATGAAAAAAAGACCTATCCAATGGTGCTACTTTCATCGCGCTATGATTATTGGTTGCTGAGTTATGAAAAAAAAAGGTGCAACTTTCATTAAAATGTGTGTGTCATGTCCATTTTATTTCCTACAGGGTCATGTCTAGCATAAAATTTAAGATGAAAAAAAGACCTATCCAATGGTGCTACTTTCATCGCGCTATGATTATTGGTTGCTGAGTTATGAAAAAAAAAGGTGCAACTTTCATTAAAATGTGTGTGTCATGTCCATTTTATTTCCTACAGGGTCATGTCTAGCATAAAATTTAAGATGAAAAAAAGACCTATCCAATGGTGCTACTTTCATCGCGCTATGATTATTGGTTGCTGAGTTATGAAAAAAAAAGGTGCAACTTTCATTAAAATGTGTGTGTCATGTCCATTTTATTTCCTACAGGGTCATGTCTAGCATAAAATTTAAGATGAAAAAAAGACCTATCCAATGGTGCTACTTTCATCGCGCTATGATTATTGGTTGCTGAGTTATGAAAAAAAAAGGTGCAACTTTCATTAAAATGTGTGTGTCATGTCCATTTTATTTCCTACAGGGTCATGTCTAGCATAAAATTTAAGATGAAAAAAAGACCTATCCAATGGTGCTACTTTCATCGCGCTATGATTATTGGTTGCTGAGTTATGAAAAAAAAAGGTGCAACTTTCATTAAAATGTGTGTGTCATGTCCATTTTATTTCCTACAGGGTCATGTCTAGCATAAAATTTAAGATGAAAAAAAGACCTATCCAATGGTGCTACTTTCATCGCGCTATGATTATTGGTTGCTGAGTTATGAAAAAAAAAGGTGCAACTTTCATTAAAATGTGTGTGTCATGTCCATTTTATTTCCTACAGGGTCATGTCTAGCATAAAATTTAAGATGAAAAAAAGACCTATCCAATGGTGCTACTTTCATCGCGCTATGATTATTGGTTGCTGAGTTATGAAAAAAAAAGGTGCAACTTTCATTAAAATGTGTGTGTCATGTCCATTTTATTTCCTACAGGGTCATGTCTAGCATAAAATTTAAGATGAAAAAAAGACCTATCCAATGGTGCTACTTTCATCGCGCTATGATTATTGGTTGCTGAGTTATGAAAAAAAAAGGTGCAACTTTCATTAAAATGTGTGTGTCATGTCCATTTTATTTCCTACAGGGTCATGTCTAGCATAAAATTTAAGATGAAAAAAAGACCTATCCAATGGTGCTACTTTCATCGCGCTATGATTATTGGTTGCTGAGTTATGAAAAAAAAAGGTGCAACTTTCATTAAAATGTGTGTGTCATGTCCATTTTATTTCCTACAGGGTCATGTCTAGCATAAAATTTAAGATGAAAAAAAGACCTATCCAATGGTGCTACTTTCATCGCGCTATGATTATTGGTTGCTGAGTTATGAAAAAAAAAGGTGCAACTTTCATTAAAATGTGTGTGTCATGTCCATTTTATTTCCTACAGGGTCATGTCTAGCATAAAATTTAAGATGAAAAAAAGACCTATCCAATGGTGCTACTTTCATCGCGCTATGATTATTGGTTGCTGAGTTATGAAAAAAAAAGGTGCAACTTTCATTAAAATGTGTGTGTCATGTCCATTTTATTTCCTACAGGGTCATGTCTAGCATAAAATTTAAGATGAAAAAAAGACCTATCCAATGGTGCTACTTTCATCGCGCTATGATTATTGGTTGCTGAGTTATGAAAAAAAAAGGTGCAACTTTCATTAAAATGTGTGTGTCATGTCCATTTTATTTCCTACAGGGTCATGTCTAGCATAAAATTTAAGATGAAAAAAAGACCTATCCAATGGTGCTACTTTCATCGCGCTATGATTATTGGTTGCTGAGTTATGAAAAAAAAAGGTGCAACTTTCATTAAAATGTGTGTGTCATGTCCATTTTATTTCCTACAGGGTCATGTCTAGCATAAAATTTAAGATGAAAAAAAGACCTATCCAATGGTGCTACTTTCATCGCGCTATGATTATTGGTTGCTGAGTTATGAAAAAAAAAGGTGCAACTTTCATTAAAATGTGTGTGTCATGTCCATTTTATTTCCTACAGGGTCATGTCTAGCATAAAATTTAAGATGAAAAAAAGACCTATCCAATGGTGCTACTTTCATCGCGCTATGATTATTGGTTGCTGAGTTATGAAAAAAAAAGGTGCAACTTTCATTAAAATGTGTGTGTCATGTCCATTTTATTTCCTACAGGGTCATGTCTAGCATAAAATTTAAGATGAAAAAAAGACCTATCCAATGGTGCTACTTTCATCGCGCTATGATTATTGGTTGCTGAGTTATGAAAAAAAAAGGTGCAACTTTCATTAAAATGTGTGTGTCATGTCCATTTTATTTCCTACAGGGTCATGTCTAGCATAAAATTTAAGATGAAAAAAAGACCTATCCAATGGTGCTACTTTCATCGCGCTATGATTATTGGTTGCTGAGTTATGAAAAAAAAAGGTGCAACTTTCATTAAAATGTGTGTGTCATGTCCATTTTATTTCCTACAGGGTCATGTCTAGCATAAAATTTAAGATGAAAAAAAGACCTATCCAATGGTGCTACTTTCATCGCGCTATGATTATTGGTTGCTGAGTTATGAAAAAAAAAGGTGCAACTTTCATTAAAATGTGTGTGTCATGTCCATTTTATTTCCTACAGGGTCATGTCTAGCATAAAATTTAAGATGAAAAAAAGACCTATCCAATGGTGCTACTTTCATCGCGCTATGATTATTGGTTGCTGAGTTATGAAAAAAAAAGGTGCAACTTTCATTAAAATGTGTGTGTCATGTCCATTTTATTTCCTACAGGGTCATGTCTAGCATAAAATTTAAGATGAAAAAAAGACCTATCCAATGGTGCTACTTTCATCGCGCTATGATTATTGGTTGCTGAGTTATGAAAAAAAAAGGTGCAACTTTCATTAAAATGTGTGTGTCATGTCCATTTTATTTCCTACAGGGTCATGTCTAGCATAAAATTTAAGATGAAAAAAAGACCTATCCAATGGTGCTACTTTCATCGCGCTATGATTATTGGTTGCTGAGTTATGAAAAAAAAAGGTGCAACTTTCATTAAAATGTGTGTGTCATGTCCATTTTATTTCCTACAGGGTCATGTCTAGCATAAAATTTAAGATGAAAAAAAGACCTATCCAATGGTGCTACTTTCATCGCGCTATGATTATTGGTTGCTGAGTTATGAAAAAAAAAGGTGCAACTTTCATTAAAATGTGTGTGTCATGTCCATTTTATTTCCTACAGGGTCATGTCTAGCATAAAATTTAAGATGAAAAAAAGACCTATCCAATGGTGCTACTTTCATCGCGCTATGATTATTGGTTGCTGAGTTATGAAAAAAAAAGGTGCAACTTTCATTAAAATGTGTGTGTCATGTCCATTTTATTTCCTACAGGGTCATGTCTAGCATAAAATTTAAGATGAAAAAAAGACCTATCCAATGGTGCTACTTTCATCGCGCTATGATTATTGGTTGCTGAGTTATGAAAAAAAAAGGTGCAACTTTCATTAAAATGTGTGTGTCATGTCCATTTTATTTCCTACAGGGTCATGTCTAGCATAAAATTTAAGATGAAAAAAAGACCTATCCAATGGTGCTACTTTCATCGCGCTATGATTATTGGTTGCTGAGTTATGAAAAAAAAAGGTGCAACTTTCATTAAAATGTGTGTGTCATGTCCATTTTATTTCCTACAGGGTCATGTCTAGCATAAAATTTAAGATGAAAAAAAGACCTATCCAATGGTGCTACTTTCATCGCGCTATGATTATTGGTTGCTGAGTTATGAAAAAAAAAGGTGCAACTTTCATTAAAATGTGTGTGTCATGTCCATTTTATTTCCTACAGGGTCATGTCTAGCATAAAATTTAAGATGAAAAAAAGACCTATCCAATGGTGCTACTTTCATCGCGCTATGATTATTGGTTGCTGAGTTATGAAAAAAAAAGGTGCAACTTTCATTAAAATGTGTGTGTCATGTCCATTTTATTTCCTACAGGGTCATGTCTAGCATAAAATTTAAGATGAAAAAAAGACCTATCCAATGGTGCTACTTTCATCGCGCTATGATTATTGGTTGCTGAGTTATGAAAAAAAAAGGTGCAACTTTCATTAAAATGTGTGTGTCATGTCCATTTTATTTCCTACAGGGTCATGTCTAGCATAAAATTTAAGATGAAAAAAAGACCTATCCAATGGTGCTACTTTCATCGCGCTATGATTATTGGTTGCTGAGTTATGAAAAAAAAAGGTGCAACTTTCATTAAAATGTGTGTGTTATATCTAGCATAAAACAATAATGGATTCTAAAATAAATTTCCGTTAATAAAGTTTTTCTCTCTATCAATGTCGTGTGCGTTTTTATTCCTATTTTAACAATTTAGGTTGTGTATAGTTTTCCACCGCCCCCCAAACCCCCTATAACTCATCGAACCAACGCTCGCAGCCATTATAGCTTAAAACGTTGATTCGATCTTGTGTTATTTGTAGAAGTTGTCTTTTACATTTTGCTTATATATTAACATGTTCCCAAAAAATATCTCTGAACTATAAGCTTTTCTTTATAGAAATAAAAACAATGATAAGCCTTACATATAGAATAAATTTTATGAAGTACCTGTTAGATCGGGACACAAATTGAGTTTTGACGTTTCTTGTCTCCAAAATGTATACAATGCAAGCTGTCATTTAGCAAGTTATTAACACAGAATAGACAATAAATGTTCATCACTTGAATTTGTTTGATTATAAATATTGAAATCCGAATTAATTTTAATTTAAGACTTGCATATCTCACGAGTAACTTGTTTACGAAAGAAGTTAAAAGAAAATATCACATAATTGCCTGTCGATTGCCTATCAATACATGAGCACTTTATCATGGGCGCATTCATTTTTTGAAGGTGGTATACATTTTAGGGCGCCCTTGATTTCAGTTTGCATCATATACATATTTTTAAATTTAGAAAATTATTTCATGAATTTTTAGTGTTTATTTTTATGAATATCTTTAGTGTCACCACATCTTATAGTTTATTTATTAAAATAAAAATGATATCTATATATATTAAAATAATTTGCATTGTGTATGAAATTGATTTTCTCTGTAATGCGTGAACCGATTTTGTTTCTGGAAATTTCCCATGAAAGGTGACGTCAATACGAAGGTTTTTTATGCATAATTGGTCTTTGTGCCACACCCCCTTTTACCGCCCACAAATCAATAAAAATTCTATATATCAGAAGGTTTTGATGGTATTATACTAAAATTAAGTAATTACTTTTGTTTGCTTGCTGTCGGAAACTGTACTAAATATAGGTTGCCAAACCCCTTTTACCGCCCACAAATTAATAAAAATTCTATATCTTGGCAAGATAAGGTGGTATTAAACTAAAATTTGGTAATTTAGAAAGTATGCTCACTGTCGGCAACTGTACTCTAATCGGTTGCCACACCCCCTTTTAACTTCCACAAATCAATAAAAATGCTATATTTCTGATGGTTTTGACCGTATTAGGCTGCAATTTGGTAATTTATTTTGTATGCTCACTGTCGGCAACTGTACTAAAACTGGATAATGTCCATCTACGAGAAAACTGGAATGGGCTTTTATAGGGGGTGTGGATCCGCCCATACAATTAAAGTTTGTAATATCGCATAGCTTTGGAAGTAAAAGTAACAGTACTTACGTACAAACTCAAAATGGAGTTACTATTTGGTGATGTCCTGCTACTGGGAAACTGTAACGGGCAGTGAGAAATGACAGTGGTGTCAAACTATGGGTCTAAGAAAAGACTTATTAAGTTTCCATATAGTTGCAGGGTGCAGCAACGCGCACAGGGAAAAAGCTAGTATACTATATTTACGCATGAAATTGCAATTCCGTGCAATGAGTTAATTGAAGAAAACCCAAATTGTATTTAGGGAAAGCTTGAAATTATTCATAATAATTTCTGAATTTTTTGTTCTATATCCTTAAACACTTTTGCGTATATCTTTAAATTTGTATATGTATTAAAGGGCTGCACAAATGCATTTGAATCGCTTTACAAATCATTTGTGTGGTGCGCAATTACTTTCGCTCTTTTACTCTCAATTGCGGATAGCGTTGGCGTGAGCGCAAATACTTGGTAGTGTGCGTAAATAAAAAACTAGTTGAAGGCAAAACAAATGAGTTATTGACTCTCAATCAATATTTTTGTAAATAAAAAGAAAAGAAGACCCCCCATTTAAGCTGAAAATACTGATAATTGTAACTGCTTAAGCACACTGAAAATGCCTTTGATTTTAACATACGCAAGTATTTGGAGTACAAGGTAGAACTATACATATAGTTATTTTTTCATTTGCCCTGATAGCGGATGATAACTTTTATAATTGACGAAAGCAAGTTGCGTATGCATTTGATCCGAGAGAGAGTGAGTAAAAATATTAATTGTTCTCTGAGCAACAAGTAACGCGCTTGCTTACGCTATCTCTTTGCTGAATTATTCTACAAGTGATGTGCTTAACTTAAAGTACTTGGTGTAATTAAAGAAGCAAATGCATTTGTGCAGCCCTTTAATATGTATATTATAATTAACTTAACTGTATATAACTAATTTTTTTTGTAGCAGACAGTACTTGTGAAATATTAGTGATTTATAGTTGGAGTAAGAATATAGATGTTCTCAATAAAACAAATTTTTTTACTGACATTTTTTACTACCTGTCTCCCTGCCCTGTCCAGTTAGAGATGCATTTTAATATATTATAATAGTTAATATATTTAAAAAACTAGTAAGAAATGATCTTCGACTGGGCCGAAGTTAAAATACCCCCACGGCCGAACCAAAGTATATTCAAAGTCTTAAGCAATCAATAAAATGTTTATCTGTAAAAATGTTTTCGTTACATTCTTAACAGAAAATATTCGCTTTTGTTTTTTCATAAAGTCGCTTTGTATGGGAGGTGGACGTGGTTTTCACTCAATTTGGTTGAATTCCATACACATACTACACGTTATATATCAAAGTTCATATGCAATATTTCAAGTCCATACATTAATTTTTGTGGATTTTACAGAAATTTTACCTTTTTGATAAAGTCACTTTGTATGGGAGGTAGGCGTGGTTTTCATCCGATTTGGTTGAATTTCATACTTAGAGTGTAATTTGAACATCAAAACTCATATGCAAAATTGCAAGTCCATATATTAATTTTTGTTGAATTCTAAGAGATTTTACCGTTTTCATAAAGTCACTTTGTATGGGAGGTAGGCGTGGTTTTCATCCGACTTGGCTCATTTACGAACTTGACCCTAATTTTTTTTATAAAAGCTTAAATATTGAATTTCGTGATGATAGCTTTAAAATTACGGCTGTAATCGTGATCACAGACAGACGGACAGACGGACAGACAGACGGACATGGCTAAATCAACTCGGGTGGTGGTGCTGATCAAGAATATATATACTTTTCTATACCTACCACGCCTCCTTATGGGCGTTACAAACGGAGTGACAAAATTAATATACCCCCATTTACGTTTTTTAAACGTGGGGGATAAAAATGTGCGCCCCTTTTTTCGCAACAGCCAAATAAAGCGTCTAGTGAATGTTTCAGTATTTGTGTAAATCAACATAAATATGAAAATGCTTCATGTATGAGGAACAACACCGCTTCCTTTTTTCTTTATTCATTGCTTTTCTTATGTACGCTATGAGTACTATGCAATTTTTAACCGACTTCAAAAAGGAGGAGGTTCTCAATTTCGTTGGTTTGTCCGCGCTTTTTTTTTTTTTTTTTTTTTTTTTTTTTTAAATGTATGTGCATCGATAACTCCTAAAGCACTTGCTCGATTTCCGTACTTTTTTGTCAACAGATAGATACCATGAACGCGGAGGTCCTTTTTTAAAAAAGTGGGCGATATTCGACAAAGGGGCGTGTCAATATAAGAAAAACACTGTATTTCAGTTAATATTGACACTAGGGTACTGAAATTTACAGTAAAAACACTGGGGTAGACACAATTATTACAAATTACGATCAATAAAGTGGGCGTTATTTGACAAAGGGGTGTAGTCATATTAAAAAAACACTGTATCTCAAACAGTATTGACAATAGGGTACTGAAATTTAGTACAGGGGTAGACACAATTTTAAAAAACTACTGTAAAGAAAGTGGGCGTTATTCGACAAAGGGGTGTGGCAATATTAGAAACACACTATATATCGAATAATATTGACACTAGGGTGCTGAAATTTAGTGCGTGGGTAGGCATAGCTATTACAAATTACAGTCAATAAAGTGGGCGTTGTTTGACAAAGGGGTGTGGCAATATTGGAAAAACACTGTATCTCGAATAGTATTGACACTAGGGTACTGAAATTTAGTACAGGGGTAGACACAATTTTTGAAAATTACTGTAAAGAAAGTGGGCGTTATTCGACAAAGGGGTGTGGCAATATTAGAAACACACTATATATCGAATAATATTGACACTAGAGTGCTGAAATTTAGTACATGGGTAGGCATAGCTATTACAAATTACAGTTAATAAAGTGGGCGTTATTTGACAAATAGGTGTGACAATATTGGAAAAACACTGTATCTCGAATAGTATTGACACAAGGGTACTGAAATTTAGTACAGGAGTAGACACAATTTTTAAAAATCACTGTAAATAAAGTGGGCGTTATTCAACAAATGGGTGTGGCAATATTAGAAACACACTATATATCGAATAATATTGACACTAGGGTGTTGAAATGTAGTACATGGGTAGGTACAGTTACTGCAAATTACGGCTAAAAAAGTGGGCGTTATTCAACAAATGGGCGTGTCAATATTATAAAAATACTTTATCTGAGTTAATATTGACACTAGCGTATTAATATTTGGTATGCAGGTAGATAAGTAGGTAGAATCATTAAAAAAGTGAGCGGGATTGTACACAGGATATGTCACTTTAAGGAAAGTACTATATTACGGTTAATATTGATACTTGGAAACTGAAATTTGGCACAGGGGTAGGTAGAATCATTATATGGTACGGTAAATAAATTAGGCGGGATTAGAGAAAGGGCGTGGCTTTACAAATTGTAAAGAAGCAGAAATGGAAAATACCCAACAAACTTTCAGGAATTAATAAATCAAATTTGTTAAGAACAAAGTTTCATGTTTAAAATTTTCCTCAAGAATAAATACTATTGCATAAAAAATTTCATATTATCTAAAAAGGAAGAAATAAAAACTTTTTAGCAAAAAAAAAACCCGACTTCAAAATCACTACAAAGTAAAAAATAATTTTAAATAAATTTTCCCATTCATTTCTTGGTCATATTTTAAAAGCTATTTATATGTATTATAATATTGGAAATCTTATCATTTTCATTTTTTCTATTTTGTTTTATTATCATCAATATATTAATTGCTTTATGAACATAAAAGCTTTGAAGTCGGCGCTCATATTTGACACACAATCATGACCTTTTACCATCCGTGCACTATTTGGTGCCTTGGTGACACTGTAGTAATTTTAAAAGCTTTGTACACATTAAAATTCTCACTAAACTGGTTTGGGTGAGCTTGTAAAGCTCATATTGAATATGACATAGTGTGTAACAGCTGCACAAATAATGCATGGAACACATTGGCTACATTCAGCGTACTCAAAAATTGCCTATTGAAAGAAAAAAAATCACTAAGAAGCTTTTATATTCATAAAGTTAATAATATTTTTATGATAAAACAAATTAGAAAAAATTAAAATAAAAAGATTTCGACATAGTTAGATAAGCGCCGACTTCAAAGCTTTTATGTACATAAAGCTATTAGTATATTGATGATAATAAAACAAAATAGAAAAAATGAAAATGATAAGATTTCCAATATTATAACACATAAATAGCTTTTAAAATATGACCAAGAAATGAATGGGAAAAGTTATTTAAAATTATTTTTTACTTTGTAGTGATTTTGAAGTCGGGTTTTTTTTTTTGCTAATTCTTATAAAAATTTCTTATATAGTTATGGTATTTCTTATGGATATTTCCATAAAATTTTTATATTTTTGCACCGCTCAATATTTAGCATACGATTTTGAGATTTCTTAATATGAATTTGTCCCTTAGGCTACTAAAATTTCTTGTTTAATAAATTATATTTTTTCTCTAAACGAATGCTATTAGCTACATTTTAAGGTTACTTAGATTATTTTTGTCATCACAACACTGTTTACAGTTGATTAGCTCAAATGGCTCATTTGTGTAAAATGTATGATTTAACTTAGCAGAAATTTATATTTCAACAATATAGTCAAATGAAGAGAGTGTTGTTCTTATAAACATTGGGTAATGGGTTCGATTAGGGAAACCCACTACTGATATTTTTTAATAGTACGATTTTTCTTTAATTGTTTTTAACAGGGTTAAGTTAAAACTAATTTCTAACAAAAAATTGTATTCTAAAATTACTGGAAAAGAAACAAAATTCGTATCAAATGGTAAGAATGATTTTTACTCCATGTACTATATAAACACTTTATTTTATTCCGTAATAAACAACAAAATTCATAACAAATGGTTCAAAAAGTTTTAGAAATTTCGATGTAAAGAATTGTTTCCAACTAGCTTACAAAATTTTATTTATCAACAAGCAAATTCAAAAAGTCAAGTTTTGCTTTTAATATGCTCGTATTAGATCTCTGGTTTGCAATAGCTTGTATTCACTTTAAAAGCTATGAAAGATGTGTATAGGTATGAGCTTTTCACAGTTTATCCTCAATCTTTGGGATGGGGCAAGCTTCACTGTCCTTTGATTCGTATGTGCTTATCTCGAGGTGATCTTCATTTCCGTCACAAATGTGTGCACGACTTTCTGTTTCTGGTTGCTCTTCTTCTTTGTAATCCGAGTAGACTGTGGCACGCTGTTTAATGATTTCTTGTATAATAACAGTGAGTATCTCTCGTGAGTCAACGATTTGGCCTACTTCTTCGGCAACTTCCACTGTTAACCATGGACAGATTGTAGTCATGAGCTTCTCTTTTCTAGCAGCATCAGTACCTGGTTCAAGGTTTTCCAGTACTTCTGGTAGCAATCGGGCAATATGGCCTTGTAATAATTTTGCTGCGGTCACACCCTTATCCACCTCTCCATTGCCTTCTCTGGTAACGGAGTCTTGGTGCAGACGAGGTTTCTTTTCGTCCTTCAAGTGAGTTCCTTTGATATCTAGGCGCGGGAATTCAGTATATTCAACTTCTCTCTGAGCCAGAATTCTTATGGGTGAGAAAGAGGCTTAATTTAATTTAATGTTTTAGTATTAGGAATTGGAACTTACTCTTCCTGCTTTTTGTGCAATGTCTGAATTTCTTGTTCGTAAGTCACTTCAAACATGCTCTGTTCAATACATGCATCTACAAATAGCTCAATGATCGGTTGCACCTCGGCATCGAAGTGGAAGAGCTCGCCTTCAATGATTTCTGTACTCACGTCAACACTTACTTTTGTGGGAATGTAAGGTAGAGTGGGAGGTCGTTCGAGTAACAAATCTGTTTGTGTATCTACTGAAAATCCTAGTGGTCGTTCTATCAGCTCTTCTAGATATTTTTCGGTTTGAACAACTTCGTGGCAACGACCTTTGACTGGTGGGGGAGTGCCAAGTATATTCCGTTGATTACGTGCTTGAGTCCTTTTACGAATAGCTTGACGACGACGTATTTCGGCGGCTTTGTCAAAAGGATCGTTATCGGCCTAAAGAAGAGTGTTAAATTGTAATTAAAGTAATTACTCAGGGGTAAATAGTAAAATTCAGTTTTGTGTTTTTTTGCGAGAAAAATGGAATAAATAATTATACTATCATAACATACGTTTTGGATTAGAGATTCTCACTAAGACCATAAACAAATCCTACTATAATTGATGCTTATGGAAAATAAATGCAATAAAGCAAAATATTCAAGTTGTAATTTAAATTCATAAAACGTAAAAACGTCTCATTTTTCGGTTGTAATCTAAGTTGAAATTTCCTGTTAGAATGATCGATATAGAGTCAAAACCACTCTTTGCCAATAAGGGGCAAATTCTGCTTACGTCTTTACTATAAGCGAGTAATTTTAAAGATATAAAATTGAGTTTTTAACAGCGAACAGGCAGCGGAATTTTTTTCGATACCTATTACGCTGTAGAGTCGAAAAATTTGTTCAATGCTAGCAAGTTCAACAACCAATGGGGAGAGTTGAAATGTGAAAATTTCGCTGTCGATTATATGTCCGGATATTTAATTGGCTGCGTAATTTTGACATTTCAAAAAAGTACAGTACGACCTACTGTTGTCAAATGTCCCGTATTTCACGGGTCGTCCCGTATTTTGCATGATTTTTTAAGTGTCCCGCCGGGACAAAATTTGTCCCGTATTTTTGACATTTTTGTAAAATGTCTATGATTTCAAATACGCATTCACATGAACTGAAACATTCAGAAAAGAAATGAAGCAAAAATTGCACAATTATCGCAACTTACATCAGTACTTTAGGCACACCAAAGGCTCAAAGTGTGACCTAAAAACGATATCAACCCTTTAATAATGGTAATTAAAAGACTACCAACATTAGAAAAACAGCTAACAGTAGAGTATCTTTGACATCATAAACAAAAAATTTAACCTTTTAGAATTCTTGTCCATTGTTTTGACTTAAAGTAGAGTAGGAAAAAATTAACTTACCAGCAGATTAGTACTTCCAAAATTGCTGCCTCGTACTATACGTCGCTCATGCATAACGTTCTTGTAGGGTTCCGCTGGTGTTTCTCTGGAAAAATATTAGAAGAAATTAAAAAATTAATTATTACTAAAATATTAACAATAACATCTATACAAATAAACTAGTTGACTGACCCAGCTTCTCTCATACGAAAAATAAGTTTCAAGTTATGACTTCGATTAGAGATATTGTAACAATTTGTGATATTGTAATAATTTTCAAACTTTTTTTTTATTTTGTAAAATTACTCTGTTGTCAACTTTGGTTTTTGTTGACAAATTTCTGTTATGGTATGTTTGCATAAAAAGTTGTAAAATTTAGTTTGAGTTTGATCTCAATTAGAAAAGTATCCACCTTTAAAAACACCTTTTTTATAATAAAAAACGTGGGGGTATAAATATGGGTCCGATTTGTGAGCAATTTCGAGAATTCTTAGCGCCCTATCTTATACATATATAAAAATAAGTTGCATTGTGTTCGAAATCGATGTTCTCTGTAATGCGTGAACCGATTTTGTTTCTGGAAATTTGACATGAAAGATAACGTTTGAAAGGTTTTAGTGAACATTTTCGCGTAAATGGTGTATGTGGAAAATGTTTACAAGGTTAAGTTACAAATTCGAAATAAATGGAATGGTTTGACAGGTCTTATTGCTTTGAGTTTGCACTTGCTCGAAAAATAAAGGCATAATAAAAACTTGCCACACCCCCTTTTATCGTCCGCAAATCAATGAAAATTTTATATTTAAGACGGTTTTAGTCGTATTTGACTAAAATTTGGTAATTCAGTTGGTATGATTATTGTGGGCAACTGTACTAAAATAGGGCGTGGTCGAACTTTATATACACCCACTTTTTAGAAATCATTGTAATTCCTGAGTTGTACATGTTTTGATAGTGAAAATTGGTATGTAGATGCTATGGCCCCAAGAGGCGGTATCTATATATTTGAGCGAGCAATAGACAAGGAAGACAAGGAATGTCTCTGCCCACACAGGCCAAATTTATGATATCGAATTGCTTTGGAAGAAAATGTCGTATAACAATGAAACTTAATATAGAGTTACTAATTAATCAGGTCTTTTGTACTGAAAAGCTCAAATTTGGCAGTAAATATGTTTCGAATACGAGATGGTTTAGGAATAATAAACGGTGCGAACATTTTCTAATAGAGGGCACTTCTATAGACTTCGAAACTACTGGGCTGATTAATCTCAAATTTGGGCCATATCTGTGTTTCGAGTACGAAAGTGTTTAAAAATGATAACGCTGGAGGCATTGCAACATTTTCCGGTTTTATTTAGATAAGGTGCAGCAAAGTGGGCCGGGAAATAGCTACTTGTTTATAAATGCGAAAGAGTTTCTTAAAAAAACTAGAATGAGTTGGAATTTATAATAATAATAAACTGGCCATTTCAGCCCATGAAAGGACTTTGACCGAACTTCTTATTATCAAATTGTGTTGTACGATGTTATTAAATTTTTGTACACAATTTATCGAGAACTGGCGGATCTAGAATTCGCCAAAGGGGGGCTGAAACTACTGTTTTGTACGCCAAGGGTATTGTATTCCCAAACGAAAAATTCTCCAAGGGGGGAGGGGGCTTAAGCCCTTTCAGCCCGTATGTAGATCCGCCACTGTTCTCAAGAAGCTTTATGTGGCATTATTTACTTTCTGAGCTGTGCCATAGTCTGCAGAGAGGTGACCACCGATCAGAAAAATTAACAGTTAACAATTCTTTCCAGCTAGTTAGTCACGGGTGAAACATTGTGCAAAGATTAGGTTCATACATGTTTATATTTGTTACCTCTTTGCTCTATAATGGGCTATTTGTTTGTGATAATGTTGGTTCGTGTTTTTTACTCCATTTAAAATCGAATGTTTGTAGCGGACTGCTTCGCGATGGTCTGCTTCTTCATCGTCCCTCATTTCCTTTCTAGGGAGTGAACTTGCCATTTGCGTTTTATATACTTTATCAGCACCATTGATCGGAGCGGTGTTTCCGCGAATTTTGTCCTTGGAAAATTGTGTGTTGGTGTTATTGTAGTTGTAGCTCAAGGTAGAATGGTTGTAACTGTTATTTAAAACTACGGGATACGAAGAGTAGGCGTAGATTCGTCGTCGGAATGATTGTGGAATGAGTGGATCCTTAGCAGGTGGCAGAAAAATTCCGGTAGGAACAGTGGTTATAAAAAGTGGTCTCTTGTGAACCGAATCCAATCTAATATCCTAAAAAAATTTAAAGCATTCAATTGACCAGGAGATGAATATTAAAGTGGATAGCTCATAAAAGAAAATTCAGGGTAATTAAATTAGAACACTTGAATACTAGAACGAATGGGAAATTTCGAAGGTATTTATATTGCCAAATATTGATTTTCTTCATCTCATATTTGTAATGTCCTTACAATTGACAATAATTTTGCAAGAATAATTAATTGATTTTATTTTAGTTTGTCAACGTGTTAGCCAATGTTTTCGCGAAATATCCCACTCATCCGTTTACTTATAACATACTTTTTTTGAAGTTTTTCGTAGTTTAAGCCAAGGTTCATAACTTTCCCTATTATGCATGAAAAGTAGTTTTCTGTTTAGTTCATCTGCAAAGCTACGTTCGCCCCGACCTTCTGTGGAATCCTGAAGTTGCGGCTCTTGAGATACATGCAAACCAGCTGAGCCGGATCCATTTATAAACAGCGGCCCTGGCAAATGCTGCTCAGGGCGTCTAAACGGTCGCACTATGGCGTTAGGTTTAGCACTGTATGGCGTAGTCAAATCGTCGGTGTTCAGGACAGCAAATGACAGAATAGGCTTGCTCTCAAAATTATCAAAAGAATTATTAGTATTATGCTGGGAGCCAATGTTTCCAAATCGACTTGCAGTGTATGAAGATGAAAATGAAACGTTTTGTATAGGTCCTGGTTCTGGTACTTTTATGTTGGGGTTTGATTCGGTGTCTATGGAAAACGTTTTAGGAAAGTGCTCTGGAATAGTTTTGAGGACGTCGTCTGAATTAACTTTCGTATATTGCATTATTTATATAAGTCGCGACAAGTTTGATTTGAAACTATGTGTTTTGTTAAATGCCATGAAAGAAATGACATAAATAAAGATATTCAGACTACGATTCCATACAGTCATTTAAAAAACACTTCAATTATAGAAATTTCTATATTTTTTTTCGAAATATTAAAATATTAATCAATATTTTTATATACGCACAATGAAAAACAAAACCCGACAGTAAGAACCACAATAACATGTCGCAAGGACAACACTAAGTAGAAGAATGACCAAAACATATGAAATCGTTAAAGCTCAGAGTAGAAAACTGATGAAAGTTGTGGTGCTATTCAAAATACAAGTGGTCAGTATAAGTTAAAGGAGACCACAACGATTTGAAGTAGTTGCGCACAATTTGTCAAACAGCTGCTATTATTATATGGTTAGCTCAGGAACTAGAAAGGAGCATTGAAACTGAATAGAGAAAAGGAAAGAAATAAGCTTTAGAGTGAACTTCGGGGATTCAGGATTGAGTTTACAAGCTTTTTAGCATATGCTGTTCGAGGTTAGGTGGTGTTCTGAAATGACAGTCCGCAACAATTATTTTTTGCAAGTAATAAGGTAAAAACAACAACAAAACCAACCACAACAAATAATGACCAATGGAAAAAATAAAAGCATTCAAAAAGTTTGTATAGAGAGCTTAGTTCAGGTCTTAACTATTTATTTAAATCGATTAACGTTAACCACTTCTTTTAACACGCAAAAACCAAAAATAAAAATATAAAGTTAATTTATTACTTCTGGGCACGCCATTCAAGCTTTTCTTTTGTAATGAATTTCATGTTTTAATCTTCAAAAGAAAAGCTTTGACCTTAGACCAAACACTAATATATTCCATTCTAAATTAAAGAAGTGGTTCTTGTTTGTCCTTTGTCAAGGTGTTATTACCATGTTATCGAGTTCCATGTAATCTGAAAAACTGTATATGATTATGAACACTACAAGCTTTTCTTTTTAGCAGCATGTTAGCACATTTCGCAGGAATAAGGTTTATACCAATACAATACTGTTTTGTAGATATAAAACAACAGCTCTCTCTCTCTTTCCTGTGAATTGATTTTGCTGCAATCATATTCATAGAAGAATTGTATGATTTTCATAAACCAAGAGTTAATCTTTCACAGAAAAAACTCATTTGTTTTTCAAGTCGTTTGAAACATTGCCTGCCAAACTGATTTTTTCTGATTCCAATACCAGATCAAGCCATGGGATGTTTTACATCCTTTTCAAAATTAGGGGTCCACTCAAAAGCATGCTTTTTTATCATTACTAAACCGAATAATAATTCATATATTCAGCACATTTTCGTGCGATTAATTTTCATAACTTTCGACCTGGATCAAAACAAGAATGCATCGATGAATTTAATTCTTTATACTTTAAAAAAAACTGGTAAGATCTTAAAAATAAGATCATTTGGCTGTATGACTAGATTTGTTCGTGTTGGATCCCACATAATCTGACAAACGATAAAAACAAGGATCGTGTCGATGGGGAATGTTAAAAAAATACGAACAAAGTGCACCAAAGGCTGTGTATAAAATCTACACAGGTGACGAATCATGGAATTATGCATATGGGTTTTCCAAAACGAGCTCAATTCAACAAAACTTGTTCGCGGAATAAGCACATCGAAGCAAAAATGTGGTGTCAGTGGCGTTTAAGCAACGTAGGACGGTCAATTCTGAATGATACACGACGAAGTCATCGGAGAAATTCTGAAAAAGTCGAAGAAGAGGCGAATTATTCTGAATCATGACAATGCGAACACATCTTCTCAAATATAGACCCTTTTTGACCAGCCAAAAAATAAATTAAAGGTTCATCCGCCACACAGCCATGATTTTTTATCCAATAATATTATTATTTTTTTTTTTCGAAAATAAAGTCAAAGTTACATGGAAAGAGGGCACAATAGGACACTCTGACACCAGAAAACTCACTCCTCAAATACCCAAGAACATAGACTACATCACTCAAAAACTTTTATTCCACAAAAAGTTTGATGTATAAATCCCCTCCAGATACGAATGGGAGATTGGAAGCCCTCCACCAAACAATGCCACTAGAATCTACACTGATGGATCAAAACTAGATGGCAAAGTAGGGGGAGGAGTCTACTCCGAATCCCTAAACATTAACCATGCCTTTAGGCTCCCCGACCACTGCAGTGTCTTCCAAGCGGAAGTCACTGCCATTCATGAAGCAGTTACTTGGCTTCAGATGAACGAAATATTAGCAAAAGATATCTGCATTCTATCTGATAGTCAAGCCGCTTTGAAAGCCCTGGAATCTGTTGAAATAACATCAAAAACAGTCCTAAGTTGCCGCAGATCTCTAAACGAGATGGCAGAGCAGCTCAATATATTCCTATGCTGGATCCCCGGACATAGAGACTCCCAAGGTAACTGCAAAGCAGACGAACTCGCTAGAAACGGTACCATCAAACCCCTATCGACAGATAAGGAACAAATTGGAATACCTCTCGCAACATGTAAGCTACTGATAAATGAGCTATCCCTTGAAAACACCAACATCAGGTGGTCAACGGGTAGTACATGCAGTATAACGCGTCAAGTTAGGCCAACACTGAACTTAAGACGCTCAAAAGAACTAATATCCCTTAGAAGGGACCAAATAAATATCGTCATAGGCGTTCTAACAGGACACTGCCTGATTGGAAACCATGCCCGAAGACTGAATATTCCCCATAACGACTTCTGCAGAAGTTGCAGAGATGAGGAGGAGGTTGAATCCACAACACACCTTCTCTGCACATGCCCAGCGCTGGCCAGAAAGCGCCATCTCTTCCTAGGTAACTGGTTCTACAGTGATCTAGACGAACTCTCAAAAACTTCGGTCTACCGAATACAAAGCTTCATAAATAGCTCCAACTGGTTCAGATAGAGTGGAAATAATTAACCCTTGGTATCACAACGGGCCAAACTGGCCTAAGTGTGTCTCATAGGAGACAGCCACGTCAACCTAACCTAACCTACATGGTCAATGGTTTTCGACACCCCAAGAAGTGGATGTTGCATTCAAAATTTTTTTTGGAGCTACCTCAATCGGAGTGGAAAGAGTGCTTCGAAAATTGGTTCAAGTACATGCAAAAGTATATCGATAATCATGGAGAATATTTTGAAAAACAATAAAGCCATTTCCAAATTGAAATATTTGTTTTATTTGCCTATCTTAAGACATGAAACCTCGTTATAACATGAGAAACTCCATGAAAATAGTATATATTAACTATTTTCATGGAGTTTCTCATGTTATTCAATATTGAGTACAATCCTTCAATATTGTTTTTTTGAAGGAAGCCCCAAGAAATCTTAACGGCCTTAATCGTATTTTCTCTCTGAAAGACCCTTATATCGTCCATGCAACTCGAACACTTATAAGGTGATATCTGGACACTCATGGAAGATTTCGTCTTCGAATTTGAATAGATTAAAGCATCACTCAATAAGTTCGTAGGACGACAAACCTATACAATATCGCCACTATTAACTATTTTTAGAAAGTGTTTTTAGTCTAAAATCTGCTCTTGTTGTTCTCTTTTTGATACTTTGATATTTTATCAATATAAAGGTAGAAAATACAATTTTTATAAAATAATCCACTTACTTTGGGATCAGTCCTCCTTTTCTGCAGTTCAATGCTTTCGGTTGTGATGACCACCAGAAGGTTTGTTTACAGAGAGCTGTCGGGCAGCCCTGCATACCTGAAGACCATTTAAGCTCGAGGTCGACAACATCGGTACGGGCTTGTGTGCCTGGCTGATCCAACAGAAGCAGGACGCTGGTACGTCCGGTATCGTTAATAACTCGTTTATTGGGGCGCGAAATGCTGCGTGTTGGTACTGTGGGCATATTATTTTCTGTAAGACTTCACTTAATGTTTTATTCAAACATTTAAAAATTCGTAGGTTACACAAACTACAAACATCTCTCATTAATAATGCACTGAGAGAAGGTAAAACACTGTGATAGTTTTTATGTTTATTTATGAATAGATAAGCCTATGAAACCTTAACACATCTTAACACATTAATCATATAAATAATTTTTAAAAAGTATTTGTATCAAATTTTGGCAAAGTTTTGATAAATAAACTTGGAGGGACATATAACAATAACGTTGTTGTTTCCATTGGTAACAAATAACTTGCTGTTGCTTTAATTTTCTTTCTGTGCGGGAATGCGAAAGAAAACAAACTGGTACTTCTATTCAACGAAAGACAGTGATAAAATTGGCGGTTTGTGTCTTACATAGTAGGTCTGTTTCCGTACTAACTTCAATTTGAAGTGCGTTTCTTTACACATTTTTCCAGCACGAGAGAGAAGAAGAACAAAAAAAATGTCACTATCTATTACTCGAACTTTACTTAAAAAATTTCTTGGAGCATGCATCATACAATTATACAAAGTTGGAGTGAAAACTGGCTATTTGCTCACGAGTGTCTTGCACCAACTGTCATTTGCCTGTATATTTTATTTTC
Source organism: Pherbina coryleti (assembly GCA_943735915.1). Classification (NCBI taxonomy): domain Eukaryota; kingdom Metazoa; phylum Arthropoda; class Insecta; order Diptera; family Sciomyzidae; genus Pherbina; species Pherbina coryleti. Next base: position 178,928,232 of record OX030950.1, read on the forward strand.
TAGTTTCTTTTGTACTTTTTCGTTCTCTATAATTTATACTATTTTTGAGAGTTGGTGCACGACGAGTAAACTGTCACTCCTACCTTGTATAATTGATTCACCTACCTTGTATAATTGTATCATGTCTTGTATAATTGTATCATGGGAGCACGAATCTCGAGCAGCTGTTCGTCAAAATGACAAAATTAAATTTTTGTGTTATGTTGGGAACAAAATTTATGAAATTGGTTAACACATTAATAAAAATAAAGTTTAAATAAGCAAAATGAACGCAAATGGAAGTCAAAAGTTCCTGGGAAACAATTCACTTGCAACTCCTTTGAATTTTCCATTTTTTTTTAATACACCAACCAGCCAATTCAATTTTCATGCAGTATCAATTTTAAAAACAAAAGCTGTTGAGCTCGAAACTTACTTGAAGTCGTTTCCTCACTTTTCGTAAAATTTTCTCATTTTGATCGATAGTCAAATTACTCCCTATTACTCGAACTTTACTTAAAGTACGGAAACAGACCCTAATAACCATGATACAATTACAAAATAAGATCATTTTAAAAGGGCTGCTCAAATGTGAAATTTTGCAACAAAAAAGCTGTAGGAACTACAAACGTCAAAAGCAACAACAATTAGAAGAACCTAAAATTACCAGCTGATTTTTGATTTCGAAAATTGATTTTGACAACTAGCTCTCCAATATGAGCCCAAGAATGATTGATAAATAGATTACGCATTGCGCAGGTCCGTTATGTTGTTTACTTTAAATTTTGACATTTCTAGCTACGAACAAAATAATTTTTACGATCATGATGTTAGGCCATGGTATAATAATACAAGGTAGCATTGACAACTGCTTATTTTCTCTTCTACAAGAAAACATCTCCTGTCAAAAACAGCTTTTTGTGTATATGCATCTGCAGCTGCTGTGGTTCTTGTTTTTTTCACTTCAACCTTTTCAACATTGTTTTTGTTTTCAATGGCGGATTGTAAGCGCTCTTTTTTTGAGTAAATTTTTTGACAGGAGATGTTTTCCCAAGCAACTGTCAATGCTACCTTGTATTATTATACCATGATGTTAGGCTGGACTAATGGTATAATAATATAAGGTAGTATTGACAGTTGCTTGGGCAACGACCATCTGTCAAAAAAAATGTCTAGAAAGAGAGCGTTCAATTATTTCTTATGTTTTCGCCATTGTTTATGTTTCAGCGCTTGCAAATAACCAAACATTTTCTTACAAAATATTGCCTATTTTATTTAATCAATAGTGAGTTATTATTACTAGAACGAAAATAATTTGTAAACTTAATGTTATTAAGTGCAAACATAAAAAAAAAGGTTGAAAACGTTTAAGTGCAGCAACCTCAGCAGCTGCAGATGCATGTGGACGAAATTGAAGAAGTTTTCAATTAAAATTAAAACACCACGGCTGGAAAACGTTAAACACATATCACACATATTTTTTTCACAACTTTCATTATTATAATTGTGTATTTAACGCACATATTTTGCGGAATTTATTTATTTTTACATTCGTTTAATTCTTGTTGCACGAACAACTGTTTTTGACAGATGGTCGTTGCCTTGTTGCTGAGAAAATCTATACTTGTCAATGCTACCTGTATAATTGTATCATGGGCTGGACTAAGTTTATTTCTTGAATCTTTTGCCAGTGCCAGTTAACCTCACTTTTTCCATTTTGGTCAAAATATTGCAATTTTTATTTTTTAAAGCAACTACCACGAAACTTGCATGCAGAACACTCGTACATAATTCTTAGGTCATATATATACACATATATAAAACAAAGTGGGGTTAGTAAAAAAAAAAAAACACAGGTGCGTCACTGGACACACGAGAGAAGCGAAGCATTTTCGCAAATTCATAGATTTGATAATTTAATAGCGTTTTTTCGATTAAAATAATTTTTAAATTCAAAACTTTAAAATAACAAAGTATATATATCATATATATTAACCCTCTTCGGCCCTCCCTTAAAGCCCCCTGTTCAGTTGTAGGGAATAAATATACAAAAATCATTAATTTTGTTACAATTTAATCAACTTACAGGTTGTTTATTTTTAACGATATTTATAACGACCTTTAGTAGGAAGAAGAAACAACATCTAATACACAATCCTTAGTGAATATTTCTTTTAGTTCGTTCGTTCTTTTAGTTCGTTCGTTCTTTTAGTTCGTTCGTTCTTTTAGTTCGTTAGGTCTTTTAGTTCGCATGGACAAACCGAAGATTCAAACCATAGCTCGGTAAATTTAGTTATCTTTGCTCTAGTTCGTTTTGTTTGCTACTTTTGTCGGTTGGCTAGCCAATACACAGTCCTAGAATAGTAATAGATTATATTTCTTAATCTACTCTTAAAGTAATAGATTATAGTGATCTGCTGAAACATAGCTTTAGCTAATGTTTATCACTGAATCAACAAAATTATGAATGAAAGGGTTTTAGCGTAATGGTTAGAGGAAAGTACCAACAAACGATAGAACTGTGAGTTGTGGGTTCAATTCCTGCAGCTGCAAGAAATTATTTTTAATTTAACATTTTCTGGTTCAGTTGATGCAAGCAAGAAACAATATCAATTCTAAGAAAAAAGGTGTCGGAAAAAAGTGTCGTTTTTTCTGATTTCACTCTAGCAAATCGCAGAACGAGGCGTAAAAAGCTTCGCTTCAAAAAAAATAAATAACTCGTCATTTCAGCCCTTGAAAGGACTTTGACCTAGCTTCTTATGATCAATTGTATTGTGCGTGTTATTAAGTTTGTACACAATTGACCGAGAACCGGACCTACATGTTTAATGCCGACTCCGAACGGCGATAGACAGATTGTTCTTGTTCTCAAGAAGCTTTACATGGCATTTTGATTACTCTCTGAGGTTTGCCATTGTCTGTAGAGAGGTGGCAGCCGTACAGAAAAATTATTTTAATTCAAATAATTTTCTGTCGCTGCTGGGGTCCGAACCCGGGTCTCCAGGTTCGTTGACATAGCGGCCACGCACTTTAACCAACTACGCCACGGACGCCACTGGCGTTAGTTACTGCGCTTATAACTCAAGAACGGCTGGACCGATTTCAATGATTCATACCAATTCGAACTGGTCTCCGGACAAACAAGTAGAATACCTAAAAAATCCAGAAAAATCACTGAAAACAAAAAAACACAGGTGCGTCACATACACGACAGAAGCGAAGCATTTTCACAATTTCATAGATTTGATAATTTAATGGCATTTTTTCGATTCGAATAATTTTTAAATTCAAAACTTGAAAATAACAAAGTAAACTAAAAAACACACGTTTATCTTCACACCAATAAGTTTTATTATATATCATTATTATTTTTTTTTCTGTCACTTAGAAAAGCACTTGTCAACGCACTTTTGGTCAATTGTTAATTTTTCCTTCGCGCTATGCAAAAATAAAAAAAAAAATAAAAAAAAAATGCTCAAACAATAACCCAAACTACTGAACGCTGTTGATGACAGTGTGGAATAGAAGAAGCAACAGTTTTGTTTTTTGCTACTTTTGTTGTTTGGCTAGCCAAGACACAATCCTTTGAAGAATAGTCAACACACAATCCTTTCTTAAATTAATAGTTTATAGTGATCTGCTGAAACATAGCTTTAGCTAATGTTTATCACTGAATCAACAAAATTATGAAAAAAGGGGTTTTGGCGTAATGGTTAGAGGAAAGTACCAACAAAGGATAGAACTGTGATTTGTGGGTTCAATTCCTGCAGCGGGCAAGAGATTATTTTTAATTTAACATTTTCTAGTTCAATTGATGCAAGCAAAAAACAATATCAATTCTAAGAAAAAAGGTGTCGGAAAAAAGTGTCGTTTTTTCTGATTTCACTCCCGTTCACAAGAAAATTCATTTTATTTTAGTATAATTTTTGACAATCAGAAAGAGAATTTTTGACACAAGCAAAAATGAAAAAAAAAAAACAGTTGTGAGTTTGTGAGTCGTAAAGCTGTTAAAAATTTTATGTTTCCGACAGCATAGCAACCAGAATCCCTAATTTTCAATATATATCAACAATTTCGCAAATTAAATTAAATTCTTGTGCTAATGCACTACCAAAATCTAAAACGTCAACATTTCTAGTTGTCAAAATTTCATCGTCCTTTTGGCACAGCAAAAATTACAATTTTATTTCAACAGACAGAAATTGTATTCAACTCAGTAAATTCTCTCCTACCACAAGTAAAAAGTTTCCGAGTAGGACAAGGCCTAATAATACAAGGTAGCATTGACAAATGCTTATTTTCTCTTCTACAAGAAAACATCTCCTGTCAAAAACAGCTTTTTGTGGAAATGCATCTGCAGCTGCTTTTTTCAACGTTTTCAACATTGTTTGTGTTTTCAATGGCGGATTGTGAGCGCTCTTTTTTTGAGTATATTTTTTGACAGGAGATGTTTTCCCAAGCAACTGTCAATGCTACCTTGTATTATTATACCATGCGTCAAAATATACTAATGGCCATGAACCAACAAGGGAAGATCAAGCAATCAGCAGTGCGTGAAACAAGTATTTTTTTCGAGCTACGTCATCGGTCACAAAACAAGCTATATTGCATACGTTTTTCATGCAAAACATGTGCTAAAAGTGGAAAATTATAAAATTTAAGTTTAATTCGCGAAAAAAGTGTTTGAATACTTTGTTTGTTGATATTTTCATGCAGTAACGAAATTTAAAGTCATTTTTTTTTGCTGTTGCAATTATTGCACGTCGCTACAGCACACTTCATTTTTATAAAAAACACAAAAAATTACTGAATTATAAACACTAATAGTTCTTTAAAACTTCAAGAAATAATTTTTCACATCCAATAGCTACACGTAAACAAAAGAATTTGTGACCGATGACGTCAGACCTATCAGCTTTGTTTTGTTTACAATATGGCGGCTCTTTTCTTTGCATGATCTTTATTTCTTGGTTCATGCTAATGGCGTTTTCTTTTCACGGCAAAAAATTCTGCCCTCTGAGAGTGCAGAATATTTTACATTTTGACCTGAACCATAGATTATATATTCTCTATAGAATATATAGAGAATTCTGACTTCATATGAAAAAACCATCGCCAGACTGAAAATCTTAACGCAAGTGACTGCGTTCGTTTTACAAAATATGGCTATTAATATTAAATCAGCGATGTTTGCTAACGATCGTTTTTGGTTTGATGGTTATAGCGTTGAACTATCAGTCGACGGGAGTGGGTTTAATTCCTGCGGCGGGTAAAAAATTCAAGAAAAAACAATATCAATTCTCAGAAAAACGGTGTCGGAAAAAGTGTCGTTTTTTCAGATTTCACTCCAGCAAATCGCAGAACGAGACGTAAAAAGCTTCGCTTCAAAAAAACATCATCGATCATCCAGAATGCATCGTAATCAATCGTAAGTAGCTCCATACAAAATATATGGGAAAATGAATTTTCTTGTGAACGGGAGTGAAATCAGAAAAAACGACACTTTTTTCCGACACCTTTTTTCTTAGAATTGATATTGTTTTTTGCTTGCATCAATTGAACTAGAAAATGTTAAATTAAAAATAATCTCTTGCCCGCTGCAGGAATTGAACCCACAAATCACAGTTCTATCCTTTGTTGGTACTTTCCTCTAACCATTACGCCAAAACCCCTTTTTTCATAATTTTGTTGATTCAGTGATAAACATTAGCTAAAGCTATGTTTCAGCAGATCACTATAAACTATTAATTTAAGAAAGGATTGTGTGTTGACTATTCTTCAAAGGATTGTGTCTTGGCTAGCCAAACAACAAAAGTAGCAAAAAACAAAACTGTTGCTTCTTCTATTCCACACTGTCATCAACAGCGTTCAGTAGTTTGGGTTATTGTTTGAGCATTTTTTTTTTATTTTTTTTTTTATTTTTGCATAGCGCGAAGGAAAAATTAACAATTGACCAAAAGTGCGTTGACAAGTGCTTTTCTAAGTGACAGAAAAAAAAATAATAATGATATATAATAAAACTTATTGGTGTGAAGATAAACGTGTGTTTTTTAGTTTACTTTGTTATTTTCAAGTTTTGAATTTAAAAATTATTCGAATCGAAAAAATGCCATTAAATTATCAAATCTATGAAATTG
>OX030951.1:0-110000 GCA_943735915.1 Pherbina coryleti
AATAATAAATAATAAATAATAAATAATAAATAATAAATAATAATAATAAATAATAAATAATAATATAATAAATAATAAATAATAAATAATAAATAATAAATAATAATAATAAATAATAAATAATAAATAATAAATAATAAATAATAAATAATAAATAATAAAATAATAAATAATAAATAATAAATAATAAATAATAAATAATAAATAATAAATAATAAATAAAATAAAAATAATAAATAATAATAAATAATAAATAATAAATAATAAATAATAAATAATAAATAATAAATAATAAATAATAAATAATAAATAATAAATCATAAATAATAAATAATAAATAATAAATAATAAATAATAAATAATAAATAATAAATAATAAATAATAAATAATAAATAATAAATAATAAATAATAATAATAAATAATAAATAATAAATAATACAATAATAAATAATAAATAATAAATAATAATAATAAATAATAAATAATAAATAATAAATAATAAATAATAAATAATAAATAATAAATAATAAATAATAAATAATAAATAATAATAATAAATAATAAATAATAAATAATAAATAATAAATAATAAATAATAAATAATAAATAATAAATAATAAATAATAAATAATAAATAATAAATAATAAATAATAAATAATAAATAATAAATAATAAATAATAAATAATAAATAATAAATAATAAATAATAAATAATAAATAATAAATAATAAATAATAAATAATAATAATAAATAATAAATAATAAATAATAAATAATAAATAATAAATAATAAATAATAAATAATAAATAATAAATAATAAATAATAAATAATAAATAATAAATAATAAATAATAAATAATAATAAATAATAAATAATAAATAATAAATAATAATAATAATAAATAATAAATAATAAATAATAAATAATAAATAATAAATAATAAATAATAAATAATAAATAATAATAAAATAATAAATAATAAATAATAAATAATAAATAATAAATATAAATAATAAATAATAAATAATAAATAATAAATAATAAATAATAAATAATAAATAATAAATAATAATAATAAATAATAATAATAAATAATAAATAATAAATAATAAATAATAAATAATAAATAATAAATAATAAATAAATAATAAATAATAAATAATAAATAATAAATAATAAATAATAAATAATAAAATAATAATAATAAATAATAAATAATAAATAATAAAAATAATACAATAATAAATAATAAATAATAAATAATAAATAATAAATAATAAATAATAAATAATAAATAATATATAATAAATAATAAATAATAAATAATAAATATAAATAATAAATAATAAATAATAATATAAATAATAAATAATAAATAATAAATAAATAATAAATAATAAATAATAAATATATAAATAATAAATAATCTAATAAATAAAATAATAAATAATAAATAATAAATAATAAATAATAAATAATAAATAATAAATAATAAATAATAATAAATAATAAATAATAAATAATAAATAATAAATAATAAATAATAAATATAAATAATAAATAATAAATAATAAATAATAAATAATAAATAATAAATAATAAATATATAAATAATAAATAATAAATATTAATAATAAATAATAAATAATAAATAATAAATAATAATAAATAATAAATAATAAATAATAAATAATAAATAATAAATAATAAATAATAAATAATAAATAATAAATAATAAATAATAAATAATAAATAATAAATAATAAATAATAAATAATAAATAATAAATAATAAATAATAAATAATAAATAATAAATAATAAATAATAAATAATAAATAATAAATAATAAATAATAAATAATAAATAATAAAATAATTAAATAATAAATAATAAATAATAAATAATAAATAATAAATAATATAATAATAAATAATAAATAATAAATAATAATAAATAATAAATAATAAATAATAAATAATAAATAATAAATAATAAATAATGAAATTAATAATATTAATAATAATAAATAAATAAATAATCTATATTAATAAAAATCATTTTCTGTTTGTTTGACTACAACACAAATCTTAACAGCTGAACGGATTGAACTCAAATTCGGCTCACATATTACTTGAATCCTAACTTAGGTTATGGCATACTAAGTTTTGACCACGCCTCTTCCGCCCCTTTAAAAGTAACGCAAATCTTACTTATGGCGTATTTTTTTTCAAGCGAAAATGCTCGACTTATTAATTTTAGGGAAATCCTGTTATTTTGACACCAAAAACATTCACATATCTTTAAAATTGCAAAAACTTCTGGTGCAACGTCTTTTTTTAAAAACATCGTTTCCTTAGAATAACAAAAAAACTATCAGAAATTCGTATATTTTACTTGCGATGCAAATAACTCCGTTGTTTTTGAATATATTTCATTCCCAATTTTTTTCGTTGATAAACTCAATTCAAGCACTTAATAAAAGCAATTTATAGGGTACCATTATCTTAGCGGATATATTTTTAATATTTATTTCAAAAAAGGTTCAAAATATTGACTTTTTACTCAAAAAATGACACAAAAGTTGTTTTTGTTGTTAAAATAATAAAACTCAAATTTGAATTTTCAACTACCTTTCACATGACATGGCGCTTAATAGCAAAAATGCTTCCAATTTTACAAAAAAATGTATTACCTGTTTCTCTCATCAAAAAACATGAAAATTTTCAAAAAGTTGTTTTTATTCTTTTTATAGAATAGTTAAGCTCAAAGAATAATTTATGTGAAAAAAAATATACCAATATCTCTTTCCGATAAAAAGTTATCGCAATAAATTTATTTTTAGACACAAACCAAGCTGTTTTTCAAATGCTTATCTATTAATAAAAATCATTTTCTGTGAACATTAAAACTACTGGGAAACTGTAACGGGCAGTGGAAAATGACAGTGGTGTCAAACTATGAGTCTAAGAAAAGATTTGAATACACCTATTATGTTCCCATATATTTGCAGGGTGCAGCAACCGCGCGCCGGGAAAAGGCTAGTAAATAATAAATAAGAAATAATAAATAAGAAATAATAAATAAGAAATAATAATACACCACACTCGCGTGAAATAAATAAACTTCGTGAAACCGAACTTCTTATGATCAAATTGTGCTCTGCGTGTTATTAAATGTTTGTACACAATTGATAGAGAACTGGACCTATTAGTTTTATGCCGACTCCGAACGGCTAATGTGCTTTACATAGCTTTATTTACTCTCTGAGGCTTGCCTTTGTCTACCGAGAATTAACAACCGATTAGAAAAATAATTTATATTGAAAAAAGTGTCTGTGTCTCGTGAAGGATTCGAAACTTGGACATCGCGGTTCGAAAATTTGCACCGAGTGTTTCACACATTTGAATGCATTCGGCCACGGCCGCCACTCGCGGAAGGAATTCCGATTGCACGACACCTTGAGAGTCGAAGAAACCAGACATCACTTTTTGGATTTCGTTTCATCTGGATAGTGCCACTCTGCAGATTAATGAGCTGTTTCGACGTCATACTCGTACGCCCAGGTCTCGTTACCAGTAATAATGCGCTGAATGTCCGTATCAATTAAAAGCATCTCTTGCGACAATTTTGCGAAACTCTTTTTGAAGAAAATTCAGCAATTTTAGCACAAGTCGCGATGCAACCCGTCGCATGCCTAAAACATAATGAAAAGCAGCTATCGAAGCGATTTTCGAGCACAATTTCCTTTACTTTTTTGACATTTTCATTGCTTCTTGATGTTGCTGGACAAGAAAGGTGAGGCAAGTTCTTTACTGATGTATTTAAACAATTTATACTACTCTAAACACAATTTCAAACACACTACTTGCTCGACTTTTTTTTCATTATGAAATTCGCAGATCAGACTCGAGGTGAACTTGTTTACAAGAAAGAAACTACGTGACAAATCGCGCTAAAAATTGACGCCCAAGCCTATTACAGTGTTTCCAGCCTCCAAACAGAAGTTGCAGTTGGTGGTAGAGACGTTTCTTGAGAAGATGGCTTATTTAGATTGGCTGATGTACAGGCATAACACTTAACTCAAATTCAAATTTGTTTCTATGACTTTTCGCCACACTAAGATTTAATAACCCCACTTTCAACTCAAGGCAGACATTATTCGAATAGGCGAAAACACATTAAATCCTTGGTTCAAAGTTAAAAAAAGCTGGATATTTTTTCTTCTTTTGGATCTTCAACGCCATATGGGTTAGCTACTCTATTCCCAAATTGTAAATAATATATTTTTAAATCTACTTTTCTTTTCGTGTAAACGGTAAGTTGAAAATTCCGTGCATAGCGATAAAATTCAGTAATTTCATATTTTGACATCCCTTATTAAGAAATGTTACATTCGGATATCATCTGGTTTAAGTCGAATATTACTGAAAGATATTTTTGTATCTAATCCAAATATCATACTTTTTTGGGATCGTAGTTAATACTTGCCAAATTAAGCAGGAAAAATATTAAAAAAAAATTTGCTCTTGTGAAAGTTTGGATAAACGGTGTCGTTTATAAACAACGTTAGTAACTATAATTTAGAAAGAATACGATCGATTGTTATATGTTACTTGTACTTGTGAAATATATTAATTATGATTCCAGAAAACACATTTATATTCGAATTTTTCATATAAATAAGAAGTATGAATACCCTCCAAAAAGATATGAAGTATAAATGAACTTTTTTTCGCGAACAAATTTTGCTTTACATAAATTTATTTGAATTTAATAGTACTTAAAAAACTTATGAAATTAATGACACCAACAATTTTTATTTTACCAATTCAAATACAAACATAGCTTCAATTTTCAATTAAAATTTAAAAAAATTACTATACAAATCCTGTGTTTAGAAAAGTTGAAAAGAAAGAAGAGATCATTTAATATAATAAAAAATCTGCCTTATTTTTTCACAAATTCCTCCAAAAATCAATATTAACCTATTAAGTCCGGGAAGAGCACAATTTGAATATGATGTTTGAGACTTATTTTCTGCTATAAAAACTTGGAATAAAAAATTCCAAACATACCTATTCTACTATTTTTGGGGTCGCTCTTTCGATTGGTGCAGTCGGGTTTGCATAATAATGACTTTTGGAACCAATATGGCGCATTTTAATTAAAAAAATATCGAAATTTTTTGCGTTTTTCTTTTTTGTGAATCTTTTTCGCATAAATAAAGTAACTGAATCGGTGCCAGACTAAAACCAAAAGTGCACAAAATATCTAAAGTATAACTATGAATATTTTTTTTTTGGTTTGAATCAACCTTACCTCTTCAATATATCAATACGTAAAAAATTAACGTTATTAGGTAAATCGTAAATACCCCGTATAGTAAACATTATTGCATTGGTTTCAGACATTTCATGAAATTTAATCAGCTACAGATCCCCGATCTTAAATTTTGAAAATCTAACTTCGAATTCGTGATCAACGGCCTCAAAAACTCCCTTATACACATTTTCTTGTAATTTTGAAGATTTTATGAAATTCGGTCGGCCATATTGAATCCGCTATCTTAAATTTTGAAAATCTTACCTCAAATTCGTGATCAGCGATCTCAAAACCCCTTCTTTATATATTTTTGGGACAATTATATTATTAGAGATGTAAATTTTATTAATAATATTCATAATTTACCAAATAACGTTAATTTTTTACGTATTGATATATTGAAGAGGTTAGGTTGATTCAAACCAAAAAAAAAATATTCATAGTTATACTTTAGATATTTTGTGCACTTTTGGTTTTAGTTTGGCACCGATTCAGTAACTTTATTTATGCGAAAAAGATTCACAAAAAAGAAAAACGCAAAAAATTTCGATATTTTTTTAATTAAAATGCGCGCCATATTGGTTCCAAAAGTCATTATTATGCAAATCCGACTGCACCAATCGAAAGACCGATCCCAAAAATAGTAGAATAGGTATGTTTGGAATTTTTTATTCCAATTTTTAATAGCAGAAAATAAGTCTCAAACATCATATTAAAATTGTGCTCTTCCCGGACTTAATGGGTTAACCGTAAAATTGCTTTCCGGTTTTATTTTTAGAACTGTAATGTTAACCCATAAAAATTCAAAACCTTAAAATTATACTTATCAAAATTAAACACGGATTACTCGGGAAGCGAAAAAAGTCATCCAGAACACAATGAATATAGAAACAATACTCACTCCTACTATAAAATGAGAAATACTTCAGAATATTGACTAAATGCTTTTTTATATCCAATAAAATACAGTATTTAATAATAAAGTATCAATAGAGTAAACAGCATATAATTAACTATATAGAGCTTTAAGGTTGGCAGAGTTAAGCTCCCACTACAACTAAGCTTATTTTCCTAGCAGCTACTATAACTTTCTCAAAGCGGAAATCATAAGAGCGTGGATGGTATATTTTTTTGGAACAAGAGATGAAATTCTGAAAAAAATTATTCAAGTTTCACGATATTTACGATAATGTACGAAAATTCAACATTAATGTTAATGCAAAATGTAGTCGTAAAAGAAGATAAATTTGCAGAGGACATAAAGACAAAATGTTTATTCTATTAAATTTTATTACATATTTGTAATTCGCAATTTGCATTTTATTTAACAGCCATTTATTCATAAAAATTTTTGAATCATAAAAATGCAACATTTCATCAATGAGACCGCTCGAAACATTTTTCTAATACGTATAGTAAAAGCAAATCGACATAAGAACGCAAAGAGATGGGGGCAAAGAAGCACGTGTGGAGAATCGGCATCATATTGTCAATAAACATATGTATGCGGCATCCTTCACTGGCTAACATTTTAACTTCTTTTCATTTTCTTATTGGAAGAACAGACAAGTAACTTGGTTTTCCTTATTTTTAGAAGGCTTCTTCATTTTTAATAACAAGTCGTAAAATATATATTTTTTTTTTCTTGATACTGTACATCAACTCTCAGTCACCAGCCTGGGAACAATAAGAGACCATTACTACTACGTATTAACGTATCATTTTTGCATCGCGAAACTGTAATAACATTGTTGTCCCTGGAGATTTTGAAATGAAAAATGTTTTATTACATTGTGATCCTTCATCTTTAAGCAGACTCTCTTATGAACACTTGTTTGTTATGATGACTAGGGACGGTAAAATAAAGAAAATTTTTGGTTTTATCTCCTTCACAGAAAATGTCTTATTTGGCTGTATATGAATGCTTGATATCATTTCACGGTATCTGCAGAAATGTGCATTTTATTATAATTTCGATACATGTATGTGTGTCTCTTATACCCGTTAAGAATACGTTTTGACAAAATCACATTTCAAACTTAAGGCGTTAACAAAAGCTATTTGTTTGTTTTGCGTGTGACCCCATCTTAACCACTTAAATGCCCAACAAAGCGCAAAATTATCATAAACTAGAGGGAAATTATCGTCTTCTTAGCCGAAGTAATGAAAGTAACTGTGAATGGGAAATAGGCGTGTTTCTCATCCAATTTCCCATAAGTTTAGGCCCAGAGTAATTTTTGATTTTTAAAACATTAACTTTAGTGGATTTTATATATGGTTTGTTTTTTAATGACATACTTTGGCATGGAAAGTAAGCGTGGTTTTCATTCGATTTCAGAATTTACAAATTTCAAACCTAGACCGCGTATTAAAAATCAAAACAATGTGCAAAATTTCAAGTTTTTATATTAATTTGTGGAATTTTTAGAGATTAAACTGTTTTGATATATTCCCTTTGTGTGAGAAATAGGCGTGGTTTTAAAATGATTTGATCCATTTTCAAACTTATTATTCTTAAAATAAAAATGATCAATCTAAGTAATTCAAGTGACGATGCTGATCAATAATGTAAAGACAATTCTTCACCTGCAGTTATATATGGTCGTTATATATAGTGACACAATTAATTTACGTGTTAATACACAGTTAAGACGCCAGAGAACCTTGGTTCAATATCCATCTGACACAGAAAGTTTTTTCAATTGAATAAATTTTTCTGTTCGGTCGTCATTTCTCTGCAGACAATGGCAAACCTCAGAGAGTAAATAATGCCATGTACAGCTTCTTGAGAACATGCACATTTGCCGTTCGGAATCGGCATAAAACTAGTAGGTCCAGTTCTCGATCAATTTTGTTGAAATGGCCAGTTTATTATTATAAGCGTGGTGTACAGGGGCGCACCCAGAAAAAAATTTTGGGGGGTATTTTATATTTTAATTTATAGACTTATTCAAATTTCATATATAATATTTACAGTACAAAGTCAATTGTTCTTTTATTTTGTGCCATTGAATTTAATATGTCCTCAATAATAAAATTGAAATTAATTAAGGCATTGAAATTTTATGAAATTTTAAGAGATTCTTCCAATTTCATATTACTTTCTATGTGGGGTTAGCGTAATTTTCATACGAGATCGCTAATTTGCATTATGATCTTTGTATTTTAAATACAAGCTTATACTATATCGAAATTCATAACGATGGTCCCAAAATCTCTGCTGTGATGGTCATTACATGCAGACATATAGACGGAAATAAACCGATATAATTGCACTGAGCCAAAAACCACCACAAAAAATCAATAAGACTACCAAATTGAGATATTTTATTAGGTTTTCTTATTAATAATAAGATAATATAATATTACCAAAAAATAAGAATTTTCCATAAAGGAATCTTTTTCAAGTCCATAGAGAAAATCTTATTAAAAATTAACAACTACTATCAAACATTTTTCAATAAGATTTCTTATTGAATGAATGAAATAATGTGGAAATCTTATTAACACTTAACTTTAATAAGAAAATCTCTTTTTTTCACTCTCCAAAGTTTAAGAAGAGAAGAGTTTAAGAGTTAAAATTAATAAGAAAATCTTATTGATCCGCTTTTATAAAATTTTTTTATTAGACACCCTTTTAAGAAGATAGTAATGGTGAAAATGCTACTTATTTTTGCTTTCTTTGCTTTAGCTTTCAGTCGTAGTTGTGAAGTGAATTCGAAAAATTATCCGTCGATTTAAATAAAGTAAAATAAGAAAAATATTATAATGGAGAATGATATTTGTGTTCCAGAACTTGTTTTCGACGAGGCTAAAATTCTCGAAACTCAAGCCATATTTCAGTCGTGGGCTTGAGTGACTCAATTTTGACTTTATTAAAAATGTATGGTAAGGTTCTTGACAAAAGTTGGATATTGAGGATGCCGCCAATTTTTTTGAAGGCCTCGACAGCGCCGGGTATTTTGGATACAAAGTCAAAGTTAATTTAATTTTAACATATGTATTTAATATTCATAAATATCAACTTTATTTAATAATGCATAAATTTTAATAAAATCTTAACAATGTGTAGATTTGTACGTTATATTATAGGCAGTTAAAGATATATTTCTAGGTTAAAGATTAGTAAGATTCCGTATTGATTAAAAAATTTCTTTAATTAAATTTTAAAAGAAATCTTATTAAATCAATAGAATTTCCTTCTTAAATTTCATGAATAAATCTTATTAAATCTATAAGATTTCTTCCTAAAAATCAAAAAGGTAACTTTTAAAATCAATAAGTAAATCACATATTTTTATAAGATTTCCTTTATAGTTTTTAAATATTTTCTCATAAAAAATAATAGGATTATTCTTAAAATTATGTGGATTGCCCAATAAAAAATTCTCAAAGTTTTAATAAGATTTTCTCAATGGTTTTAATAATATGAATGAAAAATTTAATGAAAACGATAGAGAAATTTTATTGATTTTTTTTCTATTTTATTAGGTTGTTTTGGCTCTGTGTGGCTACATTTAAATAAAAAAGAACATTGCTTTGGCAGTCCGTGGATATGTTTGATGTAGACTGATTAAGAGAAGTTTTTTTGTTTTTTTTTTACTAAATAACGATTACTAATTAAACTGCATCTTAATTTTTGGTTGAGATTCTTAAGTTTTGTAGAAAACAAAAATTCAAAACTCGGGTAGCTCGAAATACTCGAAAATACTCGGGTAGCGTGGGTGCTCGAAAAGCTTGAAAATCTAGTTCTAGTTTTAACTTCATATCACATTGATAGCGGAACTCGACTTTACAGAGAACAACAGCGTAGTAGAGCATGTATGCGTATTAGAGCCCTGCATGAATATATTCGTTAAACGAATATGCACTGCTTAACTGTTGTACACTGAAAAAAAATGTTTAAAATTGACGACAACTGTTATTAATTTGATGAATTTTATGTTTAAAAACTAGCTTGCAAATTTCGTCAAAGTAAGAGCAAACTTTTAAAAAATATGAGAAAAGGCAAATTATGAACACATTTTGTTTCATTTTAAGTTAGTGTTTTTTTTTTTGAGTGTAGGAGTACACTGCAAGCGAATAAATGTAAACAACGGATCATGTAGTAAAGAGAAAATCAGCGCATGAGAATAACTGCTAATTCGTTCTCTGTTCTCTCACAACACACTGAGATCTGAATTTGTGAGTTGTGTTGTTTTTGTTTCTTAATCGAATACTTGATGAAGTATGCTAATATTCAGCAATGTACTATGGTGCACTGATTAACTGTTAGCGAAATGTGTTTAATTTGAGTTGGTGATTGATGAGTTGATTGAAAAGCAAAATTATTGCGATTTTAAATTAAATTTAAATAAAAAAAAATGTTTTTAAATCAAATTGGATATTGATGAAATAAGTAACATAAAAAATAGCACAATCATTTTTTGCTTTACCTTTTAATGAAATGTAAATTTAATTTTATTTTTAATAAATAGTTATTAAATTTTAATTTTAAATTTTAGGTAATCTTTTCCTCTTAGGTAATTCTTTTCCTAATTAAAAATGCATAATTGTCTACATTATTTAAAACATTGCCAAAAAATACATGTATTTAATGATATTTCAGGCAAAAAATCATACTCTGGCAGGCCTCTTTTGCGTATACAGAGCATAATTTCATAAAAACAATAAATAACACCATGCAAGTAGCTTTAAACATTCCAACTTAGGTAAATAATGCTTTATAATTTGTAATTGTTTTACTTTATACATTTAATTTTATTTTTATTCGATCATTTGGGGGGGGTTTTAACCCCCAAAACCCCTACCTGTGTTCGCCCCTGGTGGTGTATAAACACAACACAGTCTGGTACATATTCTAGGAGTTGGTTATTCTTCACACAAAAAAATCTCGTCGGTAAATTCAAACGATATTTGCGGTCACTTTACCGTCAATACAATTGTTGTTGTACAGTTACTATTTTTTCGTTTAAAATTACCGAGCAAAAACTGTAACTTAACAATTGTGACAGTAAATCTTAACGTTTCGAACAGTTAAAATTGGCCTTTAATTTTTTTTATCAAACATGTTTTTTTCACGTGTGGTGGCGGGCGTGGCCGAGGCGTAAAGTGCGAGAACCACTAGGTGAAAATTTTCGAGCCGCAAGGTCCGAGGTTCGAATCCGCCACCAGACAGTTAAAATTTTATCAATTGCAATTAATTTTTTTGATCGGTCAGTACATGTACTGTAAAAATTGTTGTTAATCAACTTTTACGGTAGAGCTACAGTTCATTTATGGTAAAATTAACAATATTTATCGTTTGGCTCGTTTTCTATCGACAGGTTACCGTTCGAATCGGAAGAATATACTGTAAATTTTAACTGTGTGCTGAATCTAATAAAAAATAGCGCAATCTCTTCATGCATTTAAAAGGTATATTTAGCTACATAAAAATATTTTTTATGAGTTTAAGTATAAATTACTTCTTTAAAATCAGAGGAATATAATAAACCTTAATACTCTCTAAGCATTATTCTACACACAGAAATTGAATAGTACTTTCCTAAAAAAATTTTGCTTGCAAAACATTAATGCTTGGCGTATATTGAGAGCATATAGTTCTTCCCTGAACTTCTTATTCTCACTCTTCATTTGCAGATAGTTTGTCCATTATTTCCTTCTCTTCCCTCTTGATGTACGAGCCTTGCATTTTAGCTCATAAAAAAATTTATTGCAAGCAAATAAGAATTGTTTGGATGCTAACAGCTTTTATTTGCATGAAGCTGTTATCTTAACATTACTCTAAAGAAAGTTACTTACGTTCAAACAAATATGTTTCCCACTGAACGTTATATGTTTGGATGTAAGCAAATTTTATTTGCACCATACCATTCGAACATTATTTTTTTTTAAATTTGGGTCTTAGAAATTTAGTCACATAAAAGTGCTTATAGGAAGTCACAGCCCTAGTAAATGTATCAAGCTGTGTTATTCGTAAGGAAGCGATCCTTCTTCTTTTTCAAACTTTTGTAAATAAATCTGAGCGTACTGAACTTAAATGGAAGTAATACGAAGAATGAGTAAAAATATTTTTTTATATTCGCATCGGGATAGGGATAGAAATTTACGTTAGTCCTGCTTTATACCGAATAAAAGAAAACTAATTGAACAGAATAAGTTATTAATTTAAATAATAATATATTATTATGCACTTCTTACAAAAATTATGATTGCACATAATTTGCAATCAATATTTGATTCAAGTTTGACAACGAACTGACGTAGACTCTATAACATCGCCAATTACACGCAGTCAAGTTTGCCTTGGTTCGAAATACTGCGATAGGAATTGTGAAAGGATAAGGAATCCATTGTGAAATAATTTAGAGATATTCTAAGTGTGGCAGAAAGCCGTAGAAACATGTGAAGTTCAATCTGAGACAAGTGTTACGCCTTTACCTCAGTTAATTCAAGTTATTGAGCAATCGCATCCACAAATTTCTCTACAATTAACTACAACTTTCCATTCGCAAACGGTGATGAATTTCAATATTAATTAGAAATGAGTTAAGAAGCGCAGATTTGAACTCAGGACTCCTGGTTGGCATTCAAACGAGCTATCGACACGAGAACTTTGCTTACTGTTCGTTAATGAATGAGTATTCTGCAAATTCGGAGTCAACCGAGCGAATGGTTTCAGAGTTTATAAAACTTACATTGAAGGAAATGAATTCTTACATAGGTATAAGATTCTCTGCATTCTGGCAACACTAGTTTTAATATTTGAGGGGTGTTATAAGAACATTGGCCAAAAGGCGTCAATGGCTTTCTTTTTCACAATATCACTTCTGTCTTATTTCCCACTTACGCTCTAATTTGCAAATAAACAACTTGTAAATTATATCCTTACCATTATTTTTACATTATATTCTAATATATTACTGCACTCAAGAAAATACGTAAAACTTCGTGACGTACAACTCAAATTTTGAACGGTTATTTTTTTACTAGATCTTGCCGCATCTATACCACTTGTACCGTATCTACCACTTGTTTCGATCGATCCAGAATGTTCTTATTTAAATAAGCTTCACTTCAATTGAAGGCATCAAACATTTGCTTTATTCGTTCGTAGCCCCAAAAGATGTATGAAGGAGTCCGTATATTCGTTGAAAGATGGGAAAATATCATAGCTTCTCTTATTAAAATCTATATCTATATATATATATCAAAATAAGTTGCATTGTGTATTAAGGGGGGAAATATACCCAAAACTTTTTAAAGCTTTAGGTCTCAAGAATATGTGGTGAAAATTTCAAGTCGATATCTCAAAAAATAACAAAGTTATAGCCTCGTGAGTGAACCGCCTTCTAGAGCGCGCAGTGCTGGCCCTTATTTTCAAACGCGTTTTTCTCGAAACTATGTTTACAAAGTCGGTGACCGAGATTTCTCGAAACTCAGTGAACCGATCGTTTTGATTTGCAGGCTTATTTTATTCATAATAATCTCGTACTTGTCATAGGATTTTTTTTTCGTAGCTTCGTTCATTTTTTATAGGCAAAATAATGACGAATTTTTGGTCGAAAATCGTAAATTTCCGTTCGGAAGTCCGCCATTTTGTGAAAAATCAATATTTTCAAAATCGGCTATGACAAGTTGGAGTTTAAGGTATCTAGTTTAATAAAATTTTTCATTTTTTTTGTTTCAATTGAATTTAGGAGGAGCAATCTTGTACCCTGCATTTCACCCTTTTTTCAGAGCGCTCTACAAAAAATGCTGTATATACCTTAATATTATTTTTTTTTTTATTAAGAAAAACTAAACATACTCTTGAATGTGTATATTTTAAGGTATAAAAACCCTCATTCAAAAATATCCCTTAGGTTTCCTTAAAAAAATGCACAAACATTACCTTTTTTCTTCGGCCGCTGGGTATATTTCCCCACTTAAATTGATGTTCTCTGTAGTGCGTGAACCGATTTCGTTTGTGGGAATTTCCCATGAAAGGTGGCGTCAATACGAAGGTTTTTATGTATAAACGGTCTTTGTATGTGTATTGGTTCATGAATTATAGGCATTTTATTGAATTTATACAACAATAAAGGTGTGAACAAATACAGGTGTGAACAAATACAGGTGCGCACATATGGTGTATTTGGGGAAATATTTGCAAGGGAAATCGGAAATAAATAGAATATTGAAATAGTTTGGCAAGTCTCACTTTAGTTTGCATTTGCAATAAAAATATAGGCATAGTAAAAATTTTATATACCCCTTTTTTCCATACCCCCTTTTACCGCCCAAAAATCAATAAAAATGCTATATTTAACCGTCTTAAATAGATGCTATATGGTAATATTAGACTAAAATTTGGTAAATAAGTTCGTATGGTTATTGTCGGCAATTATACTAAAACTGGGCGTGGTTTAACCACTGGTGGGTTCTAACCCACTTTTTAGAAATCGTTATTATTCCTGAGTTATACACGTTTTGATAGTGAAACTTGATATGTAGATGCTATGTGCCCAAGAGGCAGTTACTATATATTTGAGTGAACATTAAACAATGGGGAATTTGGCCACACAGGCCAAATTTATGATATCGAATTGCTTTGGAACTAAATGTCGTATAACAATGAAGGTCTTTCTACTGAAAAAATGGCACGGGCATTCTAAGACGGGGCGTGGCTCCACCCATACAAGCCAAATTTACGATACAGAATAGCTATAGAAGTAAAAGTCACAGAACATTGAAACTCAGAATGTAGATACCATTTGGTGATATCCTTCTACTAGAAAAGGTGACATGCATTGGACAAGGGGGTGTATCTCAACCCATACAAGCCAAATTTATGACACAGAAAAGATATGGAAGTAAAAGACAAAGAACATAGAAGTAAGAATGAAGTTACTACTTGGTAATATCCTGCTACTGGGAAATGAAAAATGCAAAAAATTTACAATAGAAAACGCTGCTATAGACTCCAAAACTACTGAGCCGATTGAGCTCAAATTTGCGCAGTAACTATGGGGTCATTCATAAATTACGTTACCAATTTAGTAGAGAGAGAGGTTTTTGAAATGCACTACAAAGAGTACCGGAGGGGGATAAAAAAAAATGTAAAATCGGTCACGTAATTTATAAACGACCCCTATGTTTCGAGTACGAGATGGTTTAGAAATAATAACTCTGAAGGCATTGCAACATTTTTCGGTACTTATCTAGATAAGGTGCAGCAGAGCGCACTGGGAAAAAGCTAGTATGTATGTATAACAAAGTTTAAAAAAGCGTCTGTTTCCCTCTGCCGCCCGCAATTTTCAATGAATTTAGCTGATTTTTTTTTAAATGTAGATAATTATGATGTAAATAACTAACTGCACCCTAAAAATGGAAGTGTGGAAAAAAGGGAGGAGCTAAACAGCAAAAATAACAACAAATTCAATATGCTCTGATAGCGGTAAACCCCTGTGATCGAATTTCGAAGATGCACATGAATTAAGGCTATGCCTAAAAGTATGATACGATCTAGGTTAACCTTGATACAGGGTGCATCAGAGTAGATAAATAAATTCCGGGCACCTTTCTCGGCATATTGGCAGTATAAGTAGAACCAAAGTAGCTTGAGTGGCTCACAGTGTAAAGTCATACAAAGGCTACTGATGAGTTGGCGAGCACCAGGTAAAACTGGTAACTGAATCCGAAACCATTGTCAGAACTGCAAACATTATGTAATTTTTGTAATATAGGGGGTGCTAAATTTTTAAAATTTTTACGAATTTTTTTGCTGTACGAACACTAGGTAAAAATGATTTGCCTAGTGATGAAACGGAGTTGCTGAATCCGAATCCGTTATAGGAATTTCAAATTTCGATTTGGCTGCCACCTAAATTTTTTTTAATTTATACGAATTCGCTGGAAAAAGACAAAACAGCGAAATTCTTTAAAACTTTTAAAAAAGGCACTACCGCTACAGTTAATATAGACGGCATTTCGGAATACGGAAACTCCACAGACACTTTCATCAATAAGACAACACATTCGAACATATAATTTGTTCACACGTGGCTACTGTTGCAGTTTTAAAAACATTAATACATTAAAATAATTCGCTTCGAACAATCGGCTGTTGTAGTCATCGCATAAAAATTTTGTTTTCATACTCAGCTGCACCTGCAACTATTTCCACCTCATCGTGAACTTCAAATATTCATAATTGCACCAACAACGAAATCACGCCACTTTTCGGTCAAATTTTCTAAACGCATCATCTCTTCTAGAGCACTTTGTTGTCGACTCCATGCATGGACAAACAAGTTCTAACCATTTGAATAACAACAACAACATTTACTTGCTCTTCATCATAGCTTGGCTCACTTTATTGTAACATTTAAACAATTAAGAACAACTACAGCAACAACAACAATACACAGCCTCTATCGCTAATCAAGTCACAATAGAAAATTGCGTGCATAAAAAATGCAATTGGAGGCGCGACGCTGTTTTCTAAAAAATTATTTCGCTGCGCTGGACTTTGCTAAGTTTGCAAGCAGCATAACTCAAGACACATCAACCACTTGGTTTTTTCTCATCGTTTGCATCCCACGCATTAATTTGTCTAACATTAACTTCTTGTTAATAAATAAAGTGAATATATTTAAAATTAATATTTATAAAAGTGCGTATTTTCGTTAATTGCAAAGCAAAAGCAGCCAAAAAAAGATTTGGTTCCGGCATTCGCCATTACCATCAATAAGTCGCAAGGACAATCTTTACAAATGTGCGGTATAAATTTGGAAAATTCAGTTTTCTCGCATGTCCAACTCTACGTTGCTTGCTCCCGTGTCGGAAATCCATCTGCTCTATTTGTTTTTACCATAGATGGTGATAAAAAACCAAGAATGTTGTTTATTTAAGAGCATTGCAATAAATGTTATAATTTTATACAAATTGTTCGAAAAACCTTTTTTTATTTGCCAAAAAATGGTTCAGCTAGTAAATCTATATTTTTGGA
Organism: Pherbina coryleti; assembly: GCA_943735915.1. NCBI lineage: Eukaryota > Metazoa > Arthropoda > Insecta > Diptera > Sciomyzidae > Pherbina > Pherbina coryleti. Next base: position 17,324 of record OX030951.1, read on the forward strand.
AGAAATTTTTGATTTTCAAGTTACTTGTATACCCGATACAATGAGGGTAAATGGTGTATTTCAATTATTGGAATGATTCAAGTAATAGAATTAGGGCATGTTGCTACTTGGTGCGCTCGGTATTCAAGTGAAAATTTAGAATTTTTTACAGGAAAACGGTAAGATATAATAGAAATTTTTTTTGGTGTGAATAAATACACCCAAACAATTTTTTTAAATGAAATGTTTTTTATTAATTTTTAACATTTTTACAGTGGAACTTTACTTTGAAGTTTTTTACATTTTTATACCTGGTTACCATCGTTATACAAAATTACCTTGTCCGATTATCTCCAAATTTTAACCGCATACTTTCCACATACGTAGTTTCTTCTATGTTTTTTCGGACACAATCCTGAAAAAACTTGCGTTATTTACGATTTTTTTTTCAAATCGTCATAATTTTTTATCTTTTTGATGATAACTAAAAAAAGGTTTAATAAGTATATAATAATTATTTTAGGGGAGGTTCTAGTAGAAACGTAATTGCAGGACTTTTTTTGAAAAAATCTTTTGTGGCATTTATTAATGTATATGTCAAGAACATTATACAATTTTTTCGATGAAAAATATTTCAAAATGGCGGCTGAAGGCCTCGCTGATCAAGCCGTGCGCGGCGATAGCCGATGTGCGCTGTACACTATACAGCCCTGTCAAGTGATCTGAAACGAAAAAACCAAAAAAATTGTTAATCTAGATGGAATTTGGGGGGCTTTGTAGATTTCCGATTTTAATAAAACCCTTTTTAAAAAAAATAGCCGCCCTTTAAAAAACACCCTGTTTTGCCTCCTTTGTCTTTTGCTTTGACGTTAAAAAAATAATGATAATAAATTTTTTTGAAGAAAAACGCTTCCTGAAGACCCCCTAAATTGAATAAGCTTTTATTTGAGCCGTCATACATCGAAATCAGTCAAGTCGTTGAAGCGAAATCGTGTACAGCGCAAAAAAAAGGTGTTTCGAGAAAAACGCACTTATGAGCCTGAACAGAATCAAAAATCGTTGCGGCCGCCGACTTTTGTTGTTGGAAAATACATGCAAAATGTAGAAAAAAACGCAGCTCTTTTTTCGCAACGATAAATCGCACAATTAGAATCTATTCTATTTCTTCTCTTGCGACCGACGATTCTCTCTCTGTGCCATTAGTGTTGCCATATTTTTGCTAAGAATTGGCTGTGTTTCATGAAATTTGCTTAGTTTTTTGTTATCTTCTGACATTTCGTGTTTGTGTGTGTTGTATTCACACAATTGAAGAGACCAATACATTGAAATGAAATAGAAAAAATAAATAAAAAAATACTAAATAAAAGCAACTTTGAATCGTTAATCGCAATCACATCATTCACTTTCTCTGCGTTCGACGACCAGAGAGGGTCGTTGGTCGCAACGATTTTTGATTCTGTTCAGGCTCTATATCTGTTTTTCGGCCGACGCACTCTCTCGTCTAGTACGCATTGATTCATATTTTAAAGATCCTAAGGATGAAAATAAAGCAAAAAACAAAAACAAACATTTTTCGTCGATTCCCCTTAACGGACATTTAAATCTTCTTTCAGGTAATCAACATTTTTTAAATTTAAATTTTTATGAAAATTGTATTAACGGACTTAATAATCATCAAAATATGGATTTTCGCAATTATAAATAAGAAGAAAACAAAGCAAAATAAACAGTGGTGGCCTTAGCAGTTGTACGACAAAGACGAAATATCTTTGTGAGGCTATACATCAAAGCATACCTATAAATTTTTAATTATGAAAACAATTGAAGAGAAATGGAAAAATAATAATACATTAAAAACTAAGTTATAAAGATGCATACTAATTTGGCAACAAAAACAAACAAAAAAAAAAACACTGAACATTTTCAAGTTTTCAATATTTTGCGTTCCAAATCGGTCGCTCAATACTTCGCTCATTCCAGATAAGGCATTGGGACATTTGGAGCACATATTTTGCACATGGAAATACATTTAAAAAAAAAAAAAAAAAAAAATTAAATAAATAACTGGCCATTTCAGTCCGTGAAAGGACTTTGACCTAGCTTCTTATGATCAATTGTGTTGTGCGTGTTATTAAGTTTGTACACAATTGACCGAAAAATGGACCTACATGCTTAACGCCAACTCCGAACGGCGATGAACGGAATGTTCTTATTCTCAAGAAGCTTTACATGGCATTTTGATTACTCTCTGAGGTTTGCCATTGTCTGCAGAGAGGTGGCGGCCGTACAGAAAAATTATTTTAATTCAAATAATTTTCTGTCGCTGGCTGGGGTTCGCCACGATCGCCACAAGGAAATACATTTAAGTTCAGAAATATTTGTGGAATATTTTTTTAGTTTTCTTCTACAATAGTGCTACTTATATCCTTACCAAATACATTTATATTAATACTAAATGTGCAAGAGTTTTTTAGAATCAGGTATTCAAAAACATCAGGCATCGGGACACGGAGAATTTTTTTTGTGAGATGACATTTTGTAATATAAATATCTACGGTTTGAATACATTTACAAACAAAAGTTTTTCCACGAACTTTACGTCAAACATTACCCGTTCATAATATAATTTTCGGGACACAAATGTAAGGCATTATGACTATGTATCTCGTATGGCATCGGGACACAAATTGTAAGGCATTATGACTTTTTCGTTTTTTCATGAATAATTTCATATTAAACTGACACATTAAAAAAAGTTTCAGTGCGAAAAGGTAGACCAACATACTCCCATGTATTTTGACCCGCTGAACTCGAATATGGAATCAATTTTGACCAGTTGGCTCTTGGTTATCTTCAAAATAATTGAATTGTATTTATTTAACGGATGTGTGGTCGACTTTTTTTTTTGGAATGAGCGACTTATATAAATATTATATTTATTATAAGCGTATTATATATAAATATTATTTCATCGTTCAAGCTTAGAGTAAAATTAAAATTGTTTACTGTGTAAGCATTATACGAATTTTAAGCTAGGAAGTGTTACAAAATTTGAAATAATATGAAAAATACAGAGAAACCTGCGAGTGGTCATTCCTATGTAATTGGCAGAGCTTTTGTCCCAAAACATCAAATTTTTAATAGAAGATCTTTGATGATGATGAACCAGTCTAAAGTACTTAACTTGCAAGCCGACAAGGGAAGGTTACAAATTTTGAAATTGTATTCTTTACATATTTATTTATACCATTATTATTAAGTATTTTATTCCAAATTATTGTATCAAAAAAATGAACACAATATTGTTCTTATCCCGAGTCTTATTTCCCGAAAATAGGTGTTTATGAAGAAGCCAACAGTAGCTTGTCTTCTGATTAACTATCGCTGGGTTGAAAAACACCTGATGTTATTAAGGTTAAAAATTAAAATAGAATGTATGCTTGACAAATATTTAACATTAGCCACTTTGGCAGAAGGCATTGAGACTGCACACCCCCTCGCATGAATTTATTATTACATATTCGAGAACATAGAAATTGGATTTACATTTAGCAGAAACTGCGGTCTAAGAGCACGTCTATAAAACTGTGCGTGGAATTTTGAGGCAAGTGGTACTCACATTTAAATAAATACATATAAGTAAATGCGCACATATGGGCGTTTGTATGTGCCTGTATGTATCCTGGTTCCATTGTTATTAAAAAGCGTTTGATAGTAGAACCAAAGTGTTGTGGATGCTCCATCCGCATTTGGCTTTTTTAAAACAAACACAAATTTTAATATATGTTGGTGTGCGCGCACATTATAACCATTTTTATGAGTGTGTATAGGAATTTTATTGCTAAGAACTAAAGCGTAACGAAGGAACGTTAAGAGCAAGTAGCTGCTGAAGCAAAGCTTTGCACGTTTCGTTTGTTCGTTTATGTAAAAATCTCTCCATCCTGCGTCCTATAAAATAACCATTTTAAACACTTTTATGAGTAAACTCATACATTACCAAAATGGGGGATGAACGGCCCAAATATTATAAATTGTACATATTTATTATAAATTGTTTTTGTTGTTTTTTATATTTTAACGAATAGATTGTAGCATACTTCTGTATAAAATTAAAGACCAAAGGACGATATCATAAAAAATTATTTTCTGAATGATATGGCTCGATCCCTTAAACTTTTTAAAAAGAAAAATTCTCTAAAATAGTGATGAGCACTTCCTTGTATTTGATATTTAAACATATTATTTTCTACCTCAATTTTTTATGTTAAATATAATATGGTGGATTGAGTTTTCTAAGTTTTACTTTTGAGGTTTATTTAAAACTGAATAGAAAATAACAAAAAACTTATGAGTCATTAAAAATATTCTTCAGTTATTTTGTTAAATTATATAATAAAACAATTCGTGTCTAATGTTCTCTATTAAGATAGAAAATAAGATGCATAAGAAACTTCATTCCGTAAACTTTTATCACTTTACCCAGCCGGTTGGTTGGCGAACACCTCTTTAAAGCGATCTATCTTTTGTTAATGCCTCAAGTATTGGGAAAAGGCACTAATAACTTTGGAGATGAACACGGCAGCTGCAAAACGATGTGTTGGAAAGAAAATGCGAAAAATGCAAAAGTTAAAAACAAAACAAGACCAAACAGATTTTCGCGGAATAAGCTTGTACCCGAGTTAATGTTGTTTCATTTTACTTGTTATTCATTTATGCTGAAGTGAACACATGTTTTATTAACCGAAAAAAAAGTTAAATTTTCTGCTAATTAAAAGAATTTAAAATGTTAATTATCGGAGTACGTTGAAATAAAACATTCTCACAAAATGAAAATAAAATAGGAAAAATATCTATATTCATATTGACATCCATATACGTCCTTCATTTCCAAAGGAAGGTACTCGGATTCTTGACTAATCACTTCTTACTTGCTCGAAGATGTGACAAAGGTATCAATACCGCTTACCTAGCAGCTCCGTACAAAACTAGTAAGAAATGATGAAACTAGTTCATGGCTATCTTAAGCAGTCAATACAATGTTTATTTGTAAAAACATTTTCGTCATAGTTTTAACAGAAAATATTCGCTTTTGATTTTTGATAAAAACACTTTGCATGGGATGTAGACGTAATTTTCATTCGATTTCGTTGAATTATATACTCAGAGTGCATATTAAGGCTTATTTGCAAAATTTCAAGTTCATATATTAATTTTTGTGGAATTTAAAGAGATTTTACCTTTTTGGTAAAGTCACTTTGTAAGGGAGGTAGGCGTGGTTTTCATCTGATTTGGCTCATTTTCGAACTTGATTTTTATTTTGTAGATAAAAGCTTAAATATCGAATTTCGTGATGATAGCTTGAAAATTACGGCTGTAATCGTGATCAAAGACAGACAGACGGACATACAGACGAACATGGCTAAATCGACTCGGGTGGTGATGCTGATCAAGAATACATATATTTTTCTAAACCTACCATGCCTCCTTATGGGCGTTACATACGGAGTGACAAAATTAATACACCCCTTTTACGGTTTTTAAACGTGGAGGTATAAAAAGATATAGCATTTGGTAGTGAAGGGGTATGATCGGCGAGTCTTAAAGGATGTGCCAAGAAGTGTTTCGGGTTGACACCTCATCTGACGGAGTCGGACTGAAACTATTAGGTTCAGTTCACGATTATTCATGTATAAACATGTTATAACATGAACTGCACAATTTATTAAAATTAGCTATATCAAAGTCCCTTCAAGGCCTAAAAAGTACACTTTTTCGTGCTGTTACAATTTATTTCGTTAACAATGACGGAAGTTATACATGGATTATTATACAAAATGGCTCATTATTTACGAATCGAGATTAAATAAACCTCCGAAATCAATACTGAACCGTCGTCTTAGATAACCTTTGTTTATCTTCAATCTGTCTACTAACCTTTTCGATCTGGTTTTCGAGTTCAAGTATATTTTATTGACTTTCTTCAAGTTTTCAAAGATTGAATTATATTATAATTTTGTATTTTTAAAATTTTCAAATATTAGGTCTGTTTCCGTACAAAGTTCAAGAAAAGTTCGAGTAAAGTTCAATATGTGAGAGTAATTAAATTATCTGTCAAAATAAGAGAATTTGCAAAAATGTACGGAAACGACTTCTAGCGAGTTTCAAGCACAAAAGCAGCAAACAACAAATTTTATATATAAATAAAAAAATTTTTTTATAAATAATTTTTTAGTGTTTAAAAAAAATAAAATAAATAACTGGCCATTTCAGCCCTTGAAAGGATTTTGACCTAGCTTCTTATGATCAATTGTGTTGTGCGTGTTATTAAGTTTGTACACAATTGACCGAGAAATGGACCTACATGCTTAACGCCGACTCCGAACGGCGATGAACGGAATGTTCTTATTCTCAAGAAGCTTTACATGGCATTTTGATTACTCTCTGAGGTTTGCCATTGTCTGCAGAGAGGTGGCGGCCGTACAGAAAAATTATTTTAATTCAAATAATTTTCTGTCGCTGCTGGGGTTCGAACCTGGGTCTCCAAAGTTCTTTGACATAGCGGCCACGCACTTTAACCAACTACGCCACGGACGCCACCCAGTGTTTATTCACCCCAAAAAAATTGTTCCATTACCTCTTACAGCTTTCCTGTAAAAAAATTTGAATTTTCACTCGAATATCGAGCGCGTCTAGTATCAACATGCCTTAATTCCCCAGTAGGTTAGTTGGAAGTTAGTAACATTTTTCACGATTGACCTTACTAAAGTGATTCAATTTGCAATCAATTCTGATTCATCCAAATGTTTCATTGCTTCTATCTGAAAACATAAAACTTTGATTTTTTAAATTGTTCGAGCAACAGGACCTTCTTGTAGATAAAAGTGAAGGCATCAAAGTGTAGGGTTAAATTACGTGCCCCGTAATTTGGAGATAATTGGAGAAAGAAGAATGTAGTTTCGAGATTTATTTAAGTTTCATACATAAAAAATGTTAAAAATTAATAAAAAATTTTTTGTAAATAAGTTTTTAGTGTATTTAATCACCTCAAAAAATGTGTCCATTATCTGTTGCCGTTTTCCAGTAAAATATTTTAAATTTGCACTCGAATACCGAGCGCACCAAGTAGGAACATGCCTTAATCCAAACAGAAAGCTCGTCTGAGACGCCGATCGAGGAACTCGTTCATCTATCGAGTGTCGATATGTAAGTAGATAATCTACTACTTCTGTAGGCATTAATGTTTTACTCATTTCTTTAGGGTGCAGCTTAACAAATTGAAATTCTCATTCCAGTCGTTCTTTATTTTGGGCCTTACAAATGTGCTTTCTCAAAAAAGGAATGTTAAAAATCACTGGAAAATGTCAAGCTTACAAGCAGAAAAATAATGTATAAATAATACTTGTACATATTTCATTGTATTTGTATTTCATACAAGTATTTTTGGCTTAACTTAGTAACTATACGACTAATCAACTTAAAAAAGAAAACAAATATTCTAGTCTCTCCTAACGAATTGTTCATTGGTAAAGAGTTAAAAAATATTGCTAAATTTTTTGACGTAGAATAACGTCATTCTCGGAGGTTAGTAGGGCAGTTGATAGCGATCAAGCGACGATTGATAGTGTTTTTATGTCACACTTTGAGCCTTTGGTGTGCCTAAAGTACTGATCGTACAATGTTGACATAAGCACTTGTTGGTCTGCTTGATCCTCACTGGGCGAAAAATTCATGTTTTAACTCTCTAACTTATATTAATTTTACACAATTGCATGAAATATAAAGCCAACATTTGATGTTTCTGTTTGCTTTGAGCATGTTTCTTGTTTAAGTTTGTTACCTAATTATCGACTGCATAATTTCTTGTATGTAATAGAATATATGTATGTACTGAGTGTTGCTGATTAAAGCAAGAGGACACTGCCAGTTAAAAAAATATATAAAAGCAGCATTTGATGTTTCTGTTTGCTTTGCGCTTGGTTTTTTGTTTAAAGCTTAGTATGCTGTAGAAATGAAAATTCCGCGGCATATAATTCCACACAGTGTAGAGTTAAAATTTTTGTGTGGAGAAAAAAACAACTACAGTACAACCTTCCTCAATGCAACTAGATAGATTTTTCCTATATAAAAAATGTAGTTTGCAAGCAAAGAAGAACTGAAAGGAAATAAGGTAAAAGTTTGTGCAAGTTGCGATAATTGTGCAATTTTTTTCTTTAAATTTGACTTTACTAAGTGAACAATGTAAATTTTTGAGTGTTGCGATAATCGTACTGTACTCTTAAGCGAGGTCGTACTGTGCTCTTATTAAATTTCAAAATTACGTAGCCAATTAAATATTCGGGCATATAATCGACAGCGAAAATTTTAAATTTCAACTCTCCACATGGGTTGTTGAACTTGCTAGCTAGGTAGCGAAAAAAATACCTCTGTTGCTTTATTTATCCATTCTTGCCAAAATTTTTTAAAAAAGATGTCATCGAAAGCGTATTGAATTATTCTACGTCTTGTGTTACGACATAGTCGAAACTGCTGTATCTTTTTTCAACCACACTTACTTAATACATCGTGCATCATGCCATGTCCAAAATTGGGACTCAATCCTGCCCAAACGACTTATCAACTTTTTCAAACTTAATTTTTAAATCTAACACACGTCAAACTAGCAAAACTACTTAATCTGATATTGATTCTTACTTCATTTGAACCAATAACTTGGTTAAACATATTCGAAATCTTTTGATGTATATTACAATGTATTTGATGCATCATGAAAACAATTGAACAGCAATAGATAAAAGCTTTTATCATCAACATAATGATCATCTACACCAGCAAAAACCATCAAAGCAATCATCAGCATCACCACCGCCAATCACCAGCAACACGCAAAGTGCCATTCCTTAAAAAGAGAAATACAACCGCCAACAAATCCAGAAAAGTCAAAACGACACACGAATAGACAGACTGTCGAACAACCAGCGCAATGACCAAATAGGCAAGCAAACAAACATCAGCCAAATGAGCACTGCATTTTGCGTACGAAGGTCTAACTTTTGGCTATACGAGCCGAATTTCCAGGAGGCCCCTCATGTATGTGCCACACACTCTTTCCCCTGCACTATTTTTTTTTTTAACAAACAACCCAGACGAAGTACAGCAGGGGAGACACTTTTAATGACTAAAATAAAATATTAAAAAACTGTCGATTCCAAACAAAAAGAAAAAATAGATTTTGCATCTGCGTAGAAAAAAATTATAATAATACTCACCCACCTGCCCATACTTTGTACTTCATTTAGGATACGCCATACGACGTCCACCACACATGCTACTGCTCTGCTGTATGCCAACAGCGTCATCAACATAATGCACCAACGTAAACATTTTATTTCGATTTAAAAAAAAAACAAAAAAAAAAAAAATATATATAAACAAAAAAACTAGCAAAAAAATCCAAAACAACCAGAAGTAAAAAAAATTAAAAAAAAACTAAAACAACAATGGACAAAAAAATCGCTCCAAATTTGGGAGAGGGGAAACTACTTATTGTTAGTACATTGTTTTCAATCAGCCAATAAAAATGCAGTCATTATTCGAGTTGTAAAACGCTCGCACTTTTCGTTCATCTGTGCGTTAAACCCTCAGTTACTCACCACGGCCCATCTTACTGCGCTCCTCACCACACCAGTATCCGCGATGTAGAATTTTTTTGGTTTGAAAAAAAATAAAAAAATAACTAAAACAACACAAAAAAATTCGACCATTGCACAGTAGGAGTGAGTGAAATGACAGCAAAAAGAGCTGAAAATATCGTGCAGGTCTACGCACAAAAATGAACCGCAACAACACGAGCGCATTTCGGGTGAGGATATCCTGTTGAATTTTGAGATGTTGCAGTGCGTTGAGTGTTTGAAATAATTATTACACAGGGTGCTACAAGTATTGAATGATTCGATGAAACGAGTGCAATGATCAGAGCGATAATGTTACCCATACGTCATGTTGTACCAGTTAAAGTGGTTAACTTACAAAGTTTTGAACTTAAGCAGTCTTAACTGTTTGTAACTTCATGTATTAAAATATTAGGTGCCACCTATAGTCGGGGCGCCAAACTGCTGCACTGGTCATGCAATGACATTCTCCCTTTTCACGTGCTAGAACGAACAAAAAAATCAAGAATGAGTGGGAAAATGCGTTTCCGACACTCAACCCAACCACCACTACACATACATTTTTTCATGTTAACTCTTTATATTAAAAATTGACACAAAAGAGACCAAATCGAATTTTTATTTTATAATGCGATTGTATGGGTGTGAGTTGCAGGATACAAGTTGAGGCTCTTCCAAACAAACTCAACCGGTGCACCGCGGTGTGGCGAGTGGATTTCCCTACATTTTTTTTTTTTTGTTTGGATTGGCGTCCATTCGACGAAAACAGTGAAATCGTCGGACGTTGCTGCCATGTCAAGTTGGGCTCTTCACTTGAACGTATGCCAGTGTGTGCAATCTTCTCCCATGGGTCGCCGAATGCAATCGAGCGAGAGCTGCCTTGGAACGGTTGCATTATATTTTTGCAAAATAATATAAGAAAAAAAAAATTATCAAATGAATAAAAATAAACACAAAAATAATAAAAACAAAAAAATTTAAAATATAAAAAACCAAACTAGATGTCAGCAGGCCGCAGCGTCAGCAAGCGAACGGATTGCTGGCTGAGTGCTTATGTGCGCCCGCATGAGTGCGAGCGAATGAACGTCTATATTGGGCGAAAGTACCGTTGAAAATAAAAATTAAAAACTCCGCCCTGAAATGCAGTAAATTTGAAAAAGCTAATAAAACTAAAAAAAAACTCATAAAACCGTTGCATAAAATGCGTTAAGTATATGAGTATCCTGCTAAATAAATGTAAACCAATTTAATACGCGAACATGTACATGTAAAATACCTACCACAAATGACAACAACAACAACATCATCAATATGATTGCAATGATCAAAGCGCAAATGATGGCTCAAATGTATCTACTCGAAATTCCAGCTTATCAAAACCATCACAAGTTTAAGAGATAAGTATTAAGAACCTTCAAATTAGTTTAACCCACGCCAAAAACGGTTTAATAATAACACGAATAAAACTAAAAACAAAAACATGTAGAATATATGATCAATTTTAAATTAAAAATATCTGATCAACTCGATGTTAATAAAAAGTACTCAAAAAGTACTCAAGTACTCATGAAAAGTTCTCAAGTTAAACTTGAGTTTAACTCAAGTAAAACTCCATATAAATCGAGGTTAAATTCCATTTATGACTTGGAATATTATCAAGTAAGTACGTTTTTTTTTTAATTACTTTTATCAGATTGTTTGAAATTCACAAAAAGTTATATCTTGTAATAATCGTCTCAACTGCATTAGTAAATCTAGACATAAAAACATTGGTTATGTTCTATACTCGTGGGTATTTGGATATTATGGATATGGGTGGATATTAAAATGTGGATATTTTGACTTCAAAATGGGTGGCTTGTGGGTGCAACGAAAGTTTTGAAAACATTTTATATTTCTGTATAACTATCCAAAAAATATCTATATATCTAATTATTGAACGCTGTGGAAAATGCAAAAACTATATATAACATAGCTGTAATGTTTATTCATTGCTACACAGCTATAATGTATTGGTGTAAGGGAAAAAAAATACAGAAATGAATTGGCCATTTCAGTCCTGAGTTTGACTGAGCTTCTTAAGATCAAATCGAACCGAGGACCTTGCAGTTCATAAAATTGGCATCGAACGATCCGCCTGACGTTGTTGAGGATTAAACTCATGTCCTCTGAGACATAAGGTCGCTTGTATGTACACTAGACCATTTCATTATTAAAAATAGTTGATTTTTCATTCAGTTCCGAACTCATTTGCGAAAGAAGAAAGTACAATTTTTATTCCAAAAATACTTGTATTTTCAAAAAAAAAAAAAACATATTTATGATTCATTTACAACCTGTACGTCCCGTTCTCGGTCAATTGTGTAGAAACTTAATAACACGCACAACACAATTGATCATAAGAAGCTAGGTCAAAGTCCTTTCAAGGGCTGAAATAGCCTGTTATTTGTTTTTTTTTTTACGAAAAGTTTTCAAAATAAACATGTTTATTTTTTTTTCGAACCCTAGCTGAAACAAATAGATAGTTTTTTCAATGGAAATTAATTTTTCTTATCGATCATTACCTCTCTGCAGGCAATGGAAACCTCAGAGAGGAAATAGTGCGGTGTAAAACTTCTTGAGAACATGCATATTAGCCGTTCGGAGTCGGCATGAAACTAGTAGGTCCCGTTCTCGATCATATGTGTACAAAGATGAATCAACATGCACAACACAAATTGATCATAAGAAGCTCGGTCAAAGCTCTTTTAAGGACTGAATGGCCAATTTATTTATTATTTATTTAATAATAATAAATTGTTATGATACGAGTATAACAACAATTACATAATTTTTTAGGAGATACTTACATGGGTGTGCATTTTGTGGGTTTCATTGAAATTCATTCTAATATATGACAAAAATTCGTGTTGGATCATAAACATATACATTAAGGCACCTCACTCTCTATGGAGCAAAAAAAAGTTGTGCGGGTACCCCCCTCCAAATAAATTTTGGTTTATATTATGATGATTCCCCAAATATTTCGGCTCTAACGATAGCCGTCAGCTAGCTAGAATGGTTCGAAAAAACCTCTAAAAAGCGCGTAATGTATAAATAACTTTTTATTTGAAAAATTTGCCGTAACATAAAAGATATTTCCTTTTTTGCACTGATTTTTTATATACATACATATTTTTTTTGCAAATTTTTTTTGCAAAAAAGCAACAGTCAGTACCTTTTCAATGATACCTCGGAATTGAAAAGTAGGCCAAAGATGGAGGAATTATACATATTTAAATAAAAATTGCAAGCAATGAATATAAAAAAATCACTGCAAAAAAGTAAATATCTTTTATGTTAGGGCGAATTTCCCAAAACTTTTGATGCAGAACTCTGTAGCTTCTTGATTTACACTATTTATGACAATTTTTTGTACTAAAAATATCATGGCAAAAAGTTATCCATACATTACGCGATTTTTAGAGGTTTTTCGAACCATTCTAGCTAGCTCACGGCTATCGTTAGAGCCGAAATATTTGGGGAACCATCATAGCATACACCAAAGCATATTTTGAGGGGGGTTCCGGACATATTTTTTTGTGAGGCTCCTTAATATATTTACATAAAATTAAAAAAATAAAAAATCTGCCCGGCACAGTCAAATTGAAAAACATGAAATATTGTGTTTTAAATATATTGCCATCTAAGTACTAAAAGGAATAACAGATTCGTAAAAAAGATAGCTGTGTAAGCTAAAAAAGCTAGCTATCTATTGATGCCTTTTTAGTTTCCGAATTTTTAATATAGGTAACTGATTTCACGTTTGTAAGGTTCCGGTTTAAATAAGGCTAGAAGGGCCCATGCCATCTTTCGCATCAAAAATCCAAGATTGACAAAACGCATCAAAGTTCAAGATGAGGAAAGTTTTATGCTGTTCCGTTTCCATAGAACACGTTGACATGAAACGTAATTAGAAACGTTTATATATGAAACGTTTAAAAAAAAATATCTGGTGCAGTAAAAAACATTGTTTCGTAAAACCTCCAAAATTATTGTATTTAATTAATTTTTTCGGAATTTTACCGGAATTCTCGGAAAAATTATCAAAAAAAGTTGGCTCATTATGAAAAATTTTATTGTGAAATTGGAAAAGCGCAAAGGGCTCTTGGCTTACTTCTTTAATACTGAACATAGGATAAGAAAAATAACATAGGAATAGGAAATAAATAGAAGTATGTCAAGAAGTTAATAAGTCTTCAGCCAAATACATCTGGTAATGCAGATTCGTAACTTTTGGCAACAATCTTAAGCTACCCGATTCTATTTGAAGTCGTTATTTAAAATTTTGAAATTTTGATATCAAAGTCATCTTGAAAATATCTTTACATCACATTTCACGCGACGATAAAATTTCAGAATTTCAGTTAGCAAAAGGATACGCCATTTCGAATTTAAAAACTTTGAAATCAACTTCACAATCAGCGACCTCATAAGCCCCCTTACCTTGTGTTTCCTACATATGCAATATATAGATATTAGGATATTCAACCGTCATATTATATTTGTCCATTTGAATTTCAAAATTCAAATATCGAATCCAAAACTAGTGACCCAAAAAACAGTATAACTCTCAATTTTATGAAGTTATGATGGAGTTTTTGAAATCTAAGCAGCCGTATTGGGTTCGCACAAGTTTTGGACACAAAAATTATACAATGAGTTACTATAGAGCCGTTTAATTCTTTTATTGTCAAATTTGGTGCTCTTTGCAGTGGTAAAAATACCAAATATTTGTTCTTATTCTATTAAAGCACTATTTCATAGCTTGAAATTACAATAATTGTATTTGATTAAATTATTTTTTACTGGTTTTTAACGTCAAATTAAACTTTTGACACTTCAAATTTAACTTTAAGCACTTTTAATACTCAAAGTTTTGACTTGTAAAAAGTTGAAGTATTTGTGCTGTAGTAAGCCACACTTTATAAAAATGAAAATTAAATTGCTGACTTCTCTTATCTCTTGCGTCACTTATACTGAATTGGAAATTTATACCGTGCAATGGATAATCGCCTATTTAAAATATTGCGTAATTCTGCACTAACCCTGAAAACTTTTTTTCTTTTCAAAACTTACTTTCACTATACATGTTTTGGTCAACCTCTGAACTCTGAATAGCCTATGTTATTTTCATAATTGAAAACGTTATAACATAATAACACAAAATGTCTCTACAAGATAACCACCTAAGATATAACATCTAAATATCACAAAGTGCAGGAGTTCTGCATTAACAAATTTTCACAATCTTGTAAAAACTCACTCACTTGTAAAAACAAATTACATTTCAAAAATTTATGAAGATAATATTAAAAAAAAAAAATTAAGAACTTTTTAATTATAAGTGATTCTTCATACAAACAAACATTTATACACTTGAACTCATACAACATGAGAACATAAAATTTAATTCATTTGAACTAATCTTGAATCCATCTGAATTTTAATTTTCCACTTCACGATTTTAAAGGATTATTTAAGATATCTTGTTATTTGTCATACAGTGATTTATAAATTTTGCAAATAAAAATGAGCCTGGTGTACTGATAAAATTCCTACAAAACGTTATGCTCTCGACGAGTGCGAGTCATTTCATCAAAAACTAGAACAATACATTTTCAAATCAAAATAATGTCTTCGTTAAACAAAAAAAAAAAAAACAAAATCACAATCGCATTATTTGGTTCTCTTAGACTTGTGCGGATTTCTACGCATTAACGGATATAATGTTCAAATTATCTGAATAGACCAGAGAGTGATGCATGCTGAATAAAATAGTTTATGGTTATCTTGATTAAGATGTGTATCTCACAGTATGTTACAACAAAATAAAAGTTATTAATTTTTAATTAAATAGACAATGAATCTATATACCTGACAATATACCTGTGAAATTTGGGAACTTTTACCAAACGCGATTGATCAAACCAAATTTTGATAACCCAAAAAATAGATTTACACAATCTTCTTGAGCTCCTTTTTCTCTTGAATTTGTGAGGTTCAACAATTTGGATCTTTCTTCGACAATAATCTAACGTACGTTATTAACATTTAACAAAATAATAAAAAAATGAATTATTGTATTTAACGGTTCATATAGAATAGTCGTGGCGCAGTGGGTAGAGTGAGTGACCCACACGCCAGAGAACCCAGGTTCAATTCCATCTGACACAGAAAGTTTTTTCAACCGAATTAATTTTTCTGTTCGGTCGTCACCTCTCTGCAGACAATGGCAAAGCTCAGAGAATAAACAATGCCATGTAAAGCTTGCACATTAGCCGCTCGGAGTCGGCATAAAAATCGTAGGTCCAGTTTTCGATCAATTGTGTACAAACATTTAATAACACGCACAACACCATTTGATTATAAGTTTGGTCAAAGTCCTTTCATGGGCTGAAATGGCCAATTTATTTATTTATTTTATATAGAACAGGATACAATTAAGTGATCTTGTTGCACTACATTGGAATATTGACACAAAACGTGGTCTCATATTTGTGAGACCTTTGAATCGTACCCACGAGACTTTTGTATCGTTACTATAAATGTATCAACGAACATGACATTATCCCATTATGTTATAATCTGTGAGAGAAGTAGACCTACTAGGGTGGGCCAAGGGGTATATTGTTTATTATAGTTTACTTATTCTTATGGGGTCTAGCTTTGTTTAAAATGGATCTCAGAGTTCATTTTTTAGCTTTTTTGCTTTGTCGGCATATTCTGCCATAATTCCGAAATTGAGGTTTTACATTTAAATTAAAATTGAAATTTTCATCGATTTTAAATATTTCCAATAACTTTAATGAAGATTGTGAGGAGTATTTGTGTATAAAATAGATAAAAAAATTTTATAAATATACATGATTAACTAATGACATCGTTGCTTTCTGGTTTTAATGATATTATAACATTGTGTGTAGATCTGTCAATTTTTAAATTGACAGCCACTCCCAACCTTGTGGGTTCTAAGGCACAGTCTGTTAAGAACCTCATTTGATATTTGAAATATCCGATTTTGATAAAAGACTGTGTGTTCTACAAATTTAAATACGCAATGAAGTGCATACTCTCTTCTTTGCCACAAAGTTGTTGTTTCCCTTCTCACGAAATGGTTTTTACGTGCCACCACTGTATGTACCTTAACAGAGACTCAGCCACGCCATCTATGGCGATTGTTAGTTGCATGTCGTTCATATCAGTGCATCAACAAAAATGTATTTTTAATCTTATGACAACTAAAAAGTCCTGCGCGCCATCAGATGTAGACAATGCATAGCTAATAACCACCTCCGTTCCCGCAGCATGCCGAACCCACCATAGCTCATTACTTTTGGCACCGAAATAATCTAGTTCTATGTACAAAAAACACAATTAAATAAACGAGTCTATCTATCTATCTATGATTTCAGTTTGTGTGATGATATTTTTGAACTTTTTTGCAAATTCTATACATTTGATGTACGAATGACAGGCTGACGGACAGACAGACAGACAGACAAATGGACAGACGCACAAATATATAAACTTGTATCTGAATAGGCGCAACCCAAAGGCAAAATATTTAAAAGACACTCGGAGTCCACAGAACAAAGCACTCTTGTCGCAGCTTTAAAAGAATTCACACGGAACTGCAGGCCGTCCGTTATTTGTCTCTACCGAAGTTTCATATCTTATTTCTTTAAGTAAGTGGGTTATTTAGGATACTTGCAAACAATTCAACAAATTCTAGTAACATTTATCTTGACAAATGCTGTACTCTGAAAATTAATTCTTGATATTAACTTATTTGCAGATCTCTTATAAATAAACCCGCAAGATGTGCGACGAAGAAGCATCGGCTCTGGTGGTAGATAATGGTTCTGGCATGTGCAAGGCTGGCTTTGCTGGTGACGATGCTCCTCGTGCTGTCTTTCCTTCCATTGTTGGTCGTCCTCGCCATCAAGGTGTGATGGTGGGCATGGGACAAAAAGACTGCTATGTTGGTGATGAAGCGCAAAGCAAACGTGGTATTCTCACCCTTAAATACCCCATTGAACATGGTATCATAACAAATTGGGACGATATGGAGAAGGTATGGCATCACACGTTCTACAATGAACTGCGTGTGGCCCCAGAGGAACACCCAGTGCTTTTGACTGAAGCTCCGTTAAACCCGAAAGCGAATCGTGAAAAGATGACACAGATCATGTTTGAAACTTTCAACTCGCCAGCCATGTATGTGGCCATTCAAGCTGTCCTGTCCTTGTATGCTTCTGGCCGTACAACCGGTATAGTTTTGGACTCTGGTGATGGTGTCTCTCACACAGTACCAATTTATGAAGGATACGCATTGCCTCATGCCATTCTTCGTTTGGACTTGGCTGGTCGTGACTTGACCGACTACCTTATGAAGATTCTTACCGAGAGAGGTTATTCCTTTACCACCACTGCCGAGCGTGAAATTGTGCGTGACATCAAAGAAAAACTTTGCTATGTTGCTCTTGATTTCGAGCAGGAAATGGCTACTGCAGCTGCATCGACTTCGTTAGAAAAGTCATATGAACTGCCTGATGGTCAAGTGATAACTATTGGCAATGAACGTTTCCGCACACCTGAAGCTTTGTTCCAGCCATCGTTTTTGGGTATGGAATCATGTGGTATTCACGAAACTGTTTACCAGTCAATCATGAAGTGTGACGTTGATATCAGGAAGGATTTATATGCCAACAATGTTCTATCCGGTGGAACTACAATGTACCCAGGTAAGGTTCACTCGAAATTTATTTGAAAGACGGTTTTAAAAATAATTTCCATTCCTTTCTTAGGTATTGCTGATCGTATGCAAAAGGAAATTACGGCTTTGGCTCCATCTACTATCAAGATTAAGATTATTGCTCCACCAGAAAGAAAGTACTCCGTTTGGATCGGTGGATCCATCTTAGCCTCTCTGTCCACCTTCCAACAGATGTGGATCTCCAAGCAGGAGTACGATGAGTCTGGTCCAGGAATCGTTCACCGCAAATGCTTCTAATAAATTGCAACGACCCCTAAACGAAAATGGTAGTCATTCATTCATTAGCCCGTGCCTTGTCATCTCCTCTATCTCTTTATCACTGGCTCGGCTGGATAGATTTGATTGGCGGCAAATCCAAAGGAACATTAAAGAAATCCACTCAAAGTCACTCCCAAATTTCTATTGTTTAGAATGTACGCAGTATTGTTTTTAAGAGTTGAAATACATTTTTCTTGTTCGCTAAAAACAGCAGCGAAGTTTTACTCTCAGTTGTTTTTATTAATGCCTTAAGCCCTGTATTCTTTGACGCTATCTCGTGCTTATACACGACTGCACTTGTACATATTCTATCTCATAATTTTTAAAAAAATTCCATAAACAATCTTATTTAATATCTACCCACTGAACCACAAGCGAAAGTTCGATGAAAAGTGAGAGTTTTTTGAATGTCAAGTGTTGACATTTTTCAGAAACTTTTTAGATTCCTCGCGTTGTATCAAAAAAAGAAAAAAGTATAGATATTGCAATATAACAGTTTCAATGACCCTTTTTGGTCATTTATACGAATTATTTTTGAACAAAAAACGGTTTATTTTTGAATAAAAAACTTGATTTCTTTTTTTTTTTTTGTTTTAAGGCCACCTTTGCCTTGGCGACCCAAAATTTAATACCTCGTTCAAAATTTAATTGCACAAAAATTATAAAAGATATCGACACACGGTTTTTTTATTGAATAAAAAAATATTGTTGTTGTTATCGCTGTTGATGTTTTTGTATCTCATGTCAAAGAATATCAAGAAAAAAAAGGTATGTTGTATCATCCGAAAATAAAAAGTAGAATGGAAATATGTTTAAAACTAATGCCGTTATCTTCGGTACAAGAATTAAAAGGGTCCTTCAAAAAATAATGGAAATTAATCATCCAAATGTCAAACTTTCATCTGTTGTTGGAGCTACCCTCATGATTCTAGTAACGACGAGAATGATTGCTGTGTAAAGTACGTGGTGCAAAAATTATTCAAATCTGACAATTTTCTCGAAAAGTTTTTTTTACAACCAATCCCGAAAAGGTGTTTTCGAGACAAACGCATTTAAATTTATGATAAGTGTTTTCCAAATAATCAAATTTAATAGCGATAAGTTTTTCCGATGTATTTGGATTTGGACTATCACGAAACATATCTCTTGGATACTAAGAAATTAGGTGTAAATAGCCCGAAGACGTGGTTTTCAAAAAGATCCCACTGTAATCTATTTGAAAAAAAGAACAAAAAACAAAATTTTGAAACCAAATAAAAAAAAAAATGAAAATCATTTATAATGCATGGGCGTATTTCAAAACATTTTTATATATTCTACTTCAGTTTGGATATACTTCAGTTTTTTTTTATATATTTCTAAGTTTTGCTGTTATGTTGTTTTTGTTCTGTATTTAAGTGCATTTCAAAAAATCTACTTGCAATACTGCTTGTTTTGAAATGTGACGGTAGAAGAGACGAAGTTCTTGAATGAAGGCAGATAGCTTGTAACTCATTTTTCTTATGCTTGTGTAGTTCTCTAGTATTTACAATGTCTGTGTTGTCTCTGAGCCCAAACGATACTTACTATGGTGGGTAAATTTTTCAAACATTAACTTAGTTTGTCCCACTGCAATCCGTAGAATTAAAATTTTTCAAAAAATATGGCGTTAAATGAGAGAAAAATTGCAGTACCTGAACCAGGGCTGCATCCAGGATTTTTCGGGTTCTGATATCGAAAATATATAGCCAAATCGAGCACTTTCGGAATTTTTTTTTTTTGTTTCAATTTTGATTCTTTTTAGATTGCAAAATGATGCAAATTGATAATTTTCCCTTTTTCTTTTGATTTGGTTTGTAGAAACAAAATAGAAACACTTTTTGCAAATTTACTTCACTGTATTTTATTCTTTTTTTAATTGAGTTTACTGTACACTCTATATATGAAACAAACTTATAACTTTCACCTATTCAACAACTTGTAAAATAATAATTTACAAATAGTGTTGTCAAATAATTAAACCTTTGGGCCGTCTTATATTTTGTCAAAATATTTTTAACATGAATAAAAATTCTCCAACTTTTTACTTATTATTGTATTGTTAGCCATTGAAAGCTTTAATTTTAACTTATAAATTTTTTTTTATCACCTTTAGTTGGGAAAGCCATAGTAACAATTTTTATATTTTGACAGTAGAAAGCCGAAAACTTGTAATATATACATTAGAGTGGAATAAAATGTATGGAAGCAAAAAATGTTCATAGGCTTTATATATTTTTGAAAACTACGCGTAAAAATAAATTTCTGCATCTCTAGTTTTTTCTGCCACATAACTTTTGACTGCGCCCGACTTATTTTTTTAAAGAAAACCTCTTCATTGACTCATAATTAACAACTTGTCAAGAGTTTTCTAAGATACCATGTATGCACTAAAAATATTCAGGATCAAAGATCACCCAAATTTTAACTTTGCGCTATTCAAACATATCTAGTCGCATAGCATGGAAACTGTTTGATTTACGTTAAAACTGTTAAGGGATTTTTTGTAAAGAATTATCTGATCTACAATTTTGTTCTGAGCATATTTTCTGTCCTACAAAGAGGAGCGGATATATAAGCGAATAACCGATTTCGGTCCTCTTTGAACCTGAATATCTTCTAGCGCATACATCATGGTATCATAGAGAACCCAATACAAAATGTAATTTATGCGTTAATGAAGAGGTTTGCATAAAAAAATAAGCTCCTAATTTTTTTGGATTTAAGAAAAAAAAAATAATAATAAGGCTGGCAATGAAATATATAAACCCTCGAGCGCAGTCAATAGTTATGTCGCAGAAAAAAACTAAAGGTGCAAAAAATTTATTCTTTTACAAGTAGTTTTCAAAAATATATGAAGCCCATGAGGTTAAAAACTCGATCCACTCTAATACACATATAGTATACATATACTATTTATAAATATTATAAATTTTAGATTAAACATTTTTGAATTTTGTGTGTAAAATACCTTTTTTTGAACATTAAATTATTTCGTAATCAACAAAAAACTCTACTGTCAGGTCGACAATTTATGTTTGACAAATTATTTCCTTAACAAAAGACGTTTAAAGACTGTAATTAGCTAATATTATGTAATGAGCTAATGATATGTTACTTAAAACATAATAAAATAGACCTAGGACTATCGGTCACACAGACCGTGCTCAAGTATGCTGGTTACCCTATTTGACGCGAGTATAGGAAGGTTCAAAATCCCATCACACTTTTCATAACATTTTATGATAATTGTTAATAATGATTTAGAAAAAAATAAAAAAAAGGGAAAGTATTTTGCCAAAGCACAGCAGTTAGAAGCCTTTACGGATTTAAAAAAAAATTTAAACTTAATTTTGTAGTCACATCTCTGGTCGTATAGCATGTGTGAAGAAATTACTTATAGTAATAAACCTATAAGATATATAATAAAAATGGAAGCAGGTTACAAAAGTCTTGTTAAATGTGAGATTATTTTTTGTTTATACAACCTCAGATTCTATCAGACATGAACATGTTGGTATGTCGTAACACAGAGTAGGACAATGGGAATAAAGAGTTATATTGATTTGAATGGTTCATGATAAATAATAGTCAGTGAAAACTATGTTTTGAGTTCTTTCCGTGATGTAATATTTTTGAGTTCTGATTTCTTTAGATATTTTTTTTTTTAAAGAGCTCTTGCGTAAATTAAATTTATCTTGCATATAAAATGATAATTGAACATAAGAGTTAGACTATATATCGTCTAGTTATCCTGACTAGCAGCAAATTTATTTTATATCTTAGGGTACCACGAAAAGATTACTCGTTTATCTTGAATATGATTGATCTAGAATTATCTTAATTTATCTTGAATATGTTATGATAATTGTTTGATAATTGAAATTTTGAAATTTTTTATTCAAACTATACACTCAATACATTACGCAAAAAATTTTAAATTTACCAATAAAAAAAATGGAATGAGCCAGGTCGAATACTCTTAGACAAAATTCAGCTTTCTTTTTCTTTTGCTACGCACAATGCTTATGGCTTTTGTTGCAAACTTCTTGTATTTATTGGACCATTAAAACGCTGTACCATGCTACTTTTTTTTTGTCTTCCCATGCAGTTAACCCATCGAACAAACTTGGAACTTGATGGATCATTACAACCAAAAAACTATTGAATGGGGGATGAAGATATGGTAAAGTAACAGCGCAACAACAAAGTTGTAAAATTGATTATTCGAGAGAATTCAGCCCAGCAATAACAACTCGCTGTAAGAATATTTAGAGCTAAACCCATACTCTGAGGTCAATGCCGAACACGAAACTCTGTTGTTGGGCGAGATGCATGCTTGTAGAAAGGTGGTAAAGCGGGTTGCGGGCATATTTTCATTTATAAGAATAAGATATTGAGGATTGAGTTATATGCGTTACTCTGCGCATTCTGTGCAATATAACTGTAATAACCGAATCGTTACAAGCATGGAAAGCAAGGGCAGATTATTGTGCGGTGCAGGGGTTGTAGAGTAGGGGGTTGTAGTCGCACTGGGTCATGAATTTGCCATTTTTACAGCCTCATATTTTCCGGGCGTCATCTTCCTTATTCTGTGCTACAAAATAATAACGCTTAAACTTTTTAGTGTTGTCATTAAATTTTTCGTGTAAGTAGAGCTGTTTTGAAACGTCTTTGTTGTTGTTATTGTTGTTGTATCGGTAAACTTTGGTCCTTTGAAAGCATCCTGAATTTGCTGTTGTTATTAACCATTTTAATATCTTTTTTTCGCGTCTCCTTCCAGCGGCTTTCCATGCGAAAACTCTACTCCAAACGCGTATCGCACGGATGCGCTTTGGTAGCTAGTGCCAATCTCTGCTGAGCTGCTTGCGGCGTTGCGGTGTGGTGGGGTTTGGTGCCTTAAAGCGCAAACCAACGCAAATGGCAGGAGAAGACAACGAACGAGTGGTCTATAAACGCCGATACTGCCTTTTTATATTGCAGAAATTTTTTAGCTGAAATTACGGAAATTAAAGTAGAAAAGAAGCTCAAGAGCCGCTGCGATCACGAGCGAGTTGCTGCTCCCGCCACCAGTACCATCCATACCAATACCATCCCTGCTGTCGCTGTCATAAAACAACAGTTACAGCACGCTCGTGCTATTTGCGCATTTTTTAATATCCAGGGCGGTTTAACTTCTTTCTCGCTTTTATATTTAATCGTAAAGTTTAGAAACTTTGTAATGGCAGCTCCTGCATCAGATTCAAACTATGGCAGAAGAGCTGTGATGCCGCCGGGGACTCTGCTCGTACCCACACCCGTTCTCTTCACATGCAGTGCAAGTCGTCCTGTAACTAGATAAACGCTTTCTCGGAGTCACCCATACACCACTTCATGGTTTGGGTCACCATCAGCAGTTTTTTACGGCGCGCACATGAGCGTGCCGTATACGATGCGATGCGGCATCTTTGTTTTCTTATTACTCTATATAATGTTTATTTTATATTTTGTGTCGTATTTTTATTTTTATTTGTGCTTTTCATGACTTCAGCTCCGCTGCATAGAATTGCGATTAGAAGTCATAAACATAAAGTTTACAAAATTATTCGCTCCGTTATAAAATTCGATTACCGCGCAGCCATTAAAATTTTTCTCATTAAGTTGGTGGACGTAAGCAAGGCGGGATATAGGAATATGTTATGGCAGATATTTCGACGATTGAAAATTGCACACAAGTATTACGGCCGAACATACACAAAATCTTTTATGGTGCACATCCAAAAAATAGAAATTTAAGTCGGTTATATTGTAGAAGTGATGCGTAACTAGTGCTCTTTCCTAACACAGGCTTTTATTTCGAAGTAATAACTTACTTGGATTGACTATAAATTGGACAACATTTAAGAAACATGGTTAAATTGGTTGAACTGTTTCAGCAGTTTTTTAAAATGTGAGTTTTGGATTTTTTTGTCCATTTGGGATATTCACATGGGATTTGGAAATGCGATATGTTTTCCTTTTGGAAACTACAAATCCTTAAGTGTTTAAAAGGATCTCTGGTTGAACGGAAAAGATCTGAATTTTACTATGATCTCATTTTATCAAGGCCAAAATTTGTTGACAAGACATCTTATTTATGTAACTATAGTTAAAACATGTTTGAATAAGAACACTCAGGTCCAGTTTTTCAGTGCGAGTTTAAACTCTAGTCAAGTTAAACTGAGGTTTACTCACCAAAATTGGACGTTTAAACCCGGTTGAACTAGATATTTTAGCATTCGTTGAAGTTAAATTGACTTAAATTATCATATTATGTGTTTCTTTTTTACCTAAACCGAGTTTAAATGTCCAATTTTGGTGAGTTAACCTCGGCTTAACTTGACTTCAGTTCAAACTCGCACTGAAAAACTGGCCCTCAGAATACTGCGTGAAGCGTGAGAGGTTATGAGTAGTGTCCGACCGAATGTGAAATTTTGGCCGAAGCCGAAGCCGAATATTAATAAAATGTTTTTCAAGTACAAAAAATTATAAAATTTAGTACTGGCTTTCGTTGTTTCAGTAAAAAAAACCGACAAATATTAAAATTTTTTTTGATTAATATGTTCCTTATAATTTTAAGAATATAAACACACATTTTTAAATCGATATTTAAAAAAAACAGAAGTTATAACGGTTTTCGTTAACCTATGTCTAAGCTCCATACAACGTAAATAAAAAACTTTAAACGCGATTTCCTCGAAACTAGTTTTTTTAAAACGGTTCGATAGATAACTCGAAATCTATTCGTTCAACTTCAATGATTTTTTTTTTGCATTTTGTTCGTTATATTGTCTTTTAAGCAATTCCCCTAAATTCAAGTATCTATTTTCTTTTATATAAACAAAAAATCGCGCGAAAATGTATCTATTTTTTAACTTTTTACTTCAACTTCCGCCATAATTAAAAAAACCCCCGGGGGTCTTGCGTAGGGGGGATGCTTAATATATGGTCTATGCTTTAAAATGTCATTTGATTTTTTTGTTTCCGATACATGGGAAAGACCATATCCATCAAACCGTTTTGGATGTCTTTTTTTCATTGCCATTTTTAGTGCCCTCTATATAGAAGTCAGAACTGTATTTAAAAAAAAAAAATATTTTTATAAAGTATTTTTTATGTAAAATAATATGTAGTAATTTAAAAAAGAAAAAAACAATAACTTCTTATATCTAAAAAAATTGTTTGAAAACAGCTCCTGTTTTTGGTTGTTACACGTATATTATACCTTAAACAGAGGAAAATTAAGGTGTTTTCTATACATTTGGATCTTTATTAAGATTGTAATTTCATATGATATTGATTTATTGTATTTGTTTATAATTTATTGAACTAGGTAATTTTATACACTTTTTCCAATATGAGCAAGCATTTATTGAAGAAAACAATATACAACAATGAATTGAAAAGGGGGCTTTTCGGTAGCAACATTAAAAACCTGTTGTCAATATGTACATATTTAAAGACATTACGACATTTTGAAGTTGAAGCTCAAATCTAATGAGTCTTAAATCAAAAAACTTGATTGACTTTGTATTTGTTTAACTTTGACGTTTAATAAAAACTGCTTTAACTATAACAACAATGCCCAGCGCCTTACTCTTTCCACTCATTGCAACAACTTCAATACAACAATAAGCTACAATTTAAAGTTTTTTTGCGACAGACGTGTTGTTTGTTTTATGTCCCTTTCCTTGTTGCAAATGCAACGGCCGAAGCCGAGTTTGTTAAAAAGTGCGTTGACCACTTGATACCAATTTGAGACTAGATTCGAAACTTTACTGAAACAGAAAATTATTTTAATTCAAATTAAATTAATTTTTCTGATCGGGCAGCACTTCCTCAGAGAGTAAATAATTTCATGTAAGGCTTCTTGAGGTCCAGTTCTCGTTCATTTGTGTACAAACATTTAATAACACCCATAACACAATTTTATCATAAGAAGCACGATCAAAGTCTTTTGAAGGGCTGAAAGACCAATTCCTTTTTTTTTAAATGCAGCGATTCATATTTTTATTGTTGGTTGCATACGTTGCAGATAAGAATTCAATTCCAAAAATAATCAAAGTAATCAAAGAATTATTTTAAAGTAATCTCCATTGCGAACAATTCACGTATTCCAACGTTTCTTCCAATCTTGAAAACACTTTTCAAAGGCTGATTTTGGAATCGCTTTGAGCTTCGCCTGAAAATTCATCTTTTTCACCTAAGTAGTCTCAAAACGCTTTCCGCGGAGTGGTAACTGAGTCATGGGAATAGGAAAAACTCACAAGACGTCATGTCGTACAGCGTAACGAGGCGGACAAAATATAAAATTTGACTTGTTTATTTGAAAAAATTCCAATTAAGTAAATCATAAAAGGGTTGAGAAGCTTTAAATTGCAGATTTTCCATAATTTTCAACTTTTTCATTGACAAACAAATTATTAGTCAAATTGCCAAAATTATAAAATATACGCTAGAATTAAAATTATTTACGGAAATGAAAAAATTTTGTGAACAAATAATTAAATTAAATATGAGTTCATCTGAAGGTCCCCAGGTGTCAGACGGCGATTTGAATGATTTTCGGATAAGTGTTAAAGGATGAAATTCTAAGGTTGACGTATTTTTTTATATGTGCTCAATGGAATGTTTAGGATTTCAAAATGGCGTTTCAAAATCAGCAAAAGTTTCGTTTTCTTGCCATAACTTTGCTATTTGCAAAGTTAAAAAGACGAAAATAACGTTATTCGTTGAGCTAATAATTGTTGCAATTTTGTTGTATAATGGGTTGCATATAGACGCAATTATTTCATATTAATTGATGTTTGAGTGCAAACAATTTTATTTTTTAAGTTTTTGTAATAAATTTTTTTTTTTGTTTTTCTTAGGGTTTCCATATAAAATGTGTGCTTTTACTTGTTTGCCCCATGCACCATACAAACCCAATTTTTATAAATGCAAAATACTATATTTATTACACTTTTTTTATAGCAGTTAACATAAAAACCCCCACGACTGGCAGCACCTTGACGAAAGCAGTCCCTCCGACTGCTGGGTGTGGGGGCTTAAGTTTCTCACAGGGCTGTGTTACCAAACAAACTCGGTGAGAACAACTAAGCCTGCCACTCCTCCCCTGCCCTATCCTGAAACATCCCTTCTCTCCTTCTCTTTCCCACTGGGTCGGATCAAGGTGTCATGCGTACCGTGCCGAGGATCAGCCTGGCTGAGGACCCAGTCAAAAATAATTGCTCAGTCGCGAACGGTGTGCTCCGGATACCTGGCGACCTCCGGTTCTATTCAGCCTTGCCCAGGTACTGCGGATCTCTGCCTGGGTCGACCGTCCCTTCTCCGCCACTCGTGGGAACCAAAACATGAACGACAACAACAAAAACAACACACAAAAACAACAACACAACACACAAAAAACCTCAACACCCAAACGGGGGTCCGGACCCCAAACAAAAAAACCGGTAGGAACCTCCGGTTCCGATCTCAAAGCTGTGGTACCACCAAGCTCGAAACCTACCACACAGGGTCAGACGATGATAGTGATACCATCAGATCATCGCCCCTTATCAACAACAGCAAGTACATCGAAAGCCTGTGTAGCTGACATTGGACCCTCCGGTTCCTTAAGCAAAGGTAGCAATCGAGACGCGGGTTCAACCAATGCATCTGGGACCAAGGAAAACCCAATGGTCAGCGCACGGGCGACCGATTTTGCAAGAAGGGATCCTTTAAAGGCAGGTTACCTAGACCGCAGGAAGGCATCCCGTATTCTTCGACGCCTGGCTACCGATCCTATCAAGGAGGGTCAGGTCTCAAAGGATGACCTGAGGAAAGTCAGGGAGGATATAGAATGGGCAAAGAAGGTTCTACCGGACTTCACGCTCGAGCCTCCCCGCGCAAAGCTTCCGGCCACGAAGAGAAACCGCTCTGTGGAGGAACCTGCAAATCCGAACCAGACCGCCAAGAGGGCCAAAACCCATGGCGCGGGGTTACGATCCTTCGCAGAGGTTGCCAAGGACAAAATAGTAATAGGGGTCATAGACCAAAACAGCGAGGACGGTAAAATACCCAAACACCAATGGAGCTGGATAGAAGCTTCGCTCGCCAAGGTCGCCTTGCAGGTCCTCAAGGACAACCCTGGGCCACCCCCGTCATGTACGGACGCAGGATGGTTTCAGGGTAACGTCAAGCTGATGGCCTGCGACAACAGCAGATCCGCTGAGCTATTTAAAGCGGCGGTTGAGAAGGTCGGGGAGGTCTACCCAGGCGCTCGGCTAAAGGCTGTTAACTCGGAAGAGATTCCGTCCAGACCAAGAGCTAGGGTCCGGGTTCCAGTCACTCCATCTGAACCCGAGGAGATCCTAGAGATGTTTAAGGTCTTCAATCCAGACATCTCCACACACAACTGGAAGGTGGTCATGCTGGAGCCCAATGCCGAGGATCAAACGGTCGGCACCAAGAGGTCCAAGATGGAGATCTTGCTGATCCTCAACAATGAATGCCTTGACAGGCTCAACAAGGACAGCACTCTCAACTATGGATTCGGTAAGGTTCACCCGAGAGTCTATAAGACGGACACGGTGTCACTGGTTGGTCGTGCGGCTTCCAACGCCACGACTGAGACTACCAGTGATATCGAAATGGCGTCGGGAAGTGAGGATGAGCTGTCGTCCGCTTCCGAGCTGGCTGCTGCGATGACCAGCCTCTACAGCGAGCAGGACCTTTTGGGAGAACCCCTCAGCGACGAGGAAGCTGACACTACGGTGGTTGGAGTACCAGAGGATGTTCCGGGTACTCCAAATTAATCTCCACCACTCCAAAGCAGCATCTGCTGCTCTCCAGCGTCACCTGGCAACGGGTGATGTCGACTTGGTGCTCATTCAGGAGCCCTGGATAAACAACAACAAAATCCTGGGCCTGAATACACCAAACTATAAAAACTATCACGTCTCTAATAAAGGTAAAACTCGAACCTGTATATTAGCTAAACATAACTTAAATTGTTTTATTCTCCCTCAGCTTAGTCATGGAGACCTCACGGTGGTCAGCCTGGAGTTGAGCCACAAAAAACTCAGGGTGGCCTCCTATTACTTCCCGTATGACGAGGATATACCCACACAGTCATTTCGGAAACTGGTAAAGGAAACCAACCCTGCCGCGCACATAATACTGGGTGGAGATGCCAACGCACACCATTCGCAATGGGGCAGCACAAACAACAACGATCGAGGTGAGTCACTCTTTAACTACCTACTTAATACAAACCTAAATATATTAAATAAGGGCAATGAGCCAACATTTATAATTAAAAACCGAGAGGAAGTCCTGGATGTCACCCTAGCATCTGGAAACTTCTCGGACGAAATTTATTCATGGAAGGTCTTAAAAGAACATTCGTTCTCAGACCATAGGTACATAGAATTTGGCTGGAAGGAAACTAATCAATCCCTGCCTCAAAAAATAAGAAATCTCCGTAAGACAAATTGGAGATGGTATAATAAAATAATCAAGAGGTCCTTGACCTCAGATAGTTCTCTCCACGTGACAAACAAGGAAGGTTTAGACGCCCTTGTACAAAACTTTACCAAAAAGTGTTCGGATGCCCTTAACAGAGCATGTCCGGAAAAACTACAAAAGAAATCCCGTAAACCAGTATGGTGGTCTCGGGAAATTGAAATCCTCAGAAAGGACTGTCGTAGAGACTTTAACTACGCAAGGCGTAGCAATAGCGAGAACGCATGGAAAACATATAAGTCCAAACTAGGTAGTTACAAAACAGCATTTAGGAAAGCAAAAAGAACATCTTGGCTTTCCTTCTGCACAGATATAGAAAGTACTTCTGAGGCCTCAAGGCTTAGGAAAATACTTGCAAAATTCCCAACAGCACCAAGCTTTCTTCAAAAAGAAGATGGTACCTGGACAGACTCATGTATCGAAACCTTAGATACACTCATGGACGTACATTTTCCTGGAAGTGGTCACACTAACAACTCCAGCTTTCAAACATCTTCCTCCGAGCTTACACCTCAGCAGATTGGGCAACTAACCAGCAAGGAGAATTTAAGATGGGCGGTTTACTCGTTCCAACCTTATAAATCTCCGGGTCCCGATAGCATTATACCAGCTCAACTCCACTATAGCTTCAACGCAATAGTACCCTGGCTTCAGGCGATCTACCATGGTTGCCTACTCCTTAACTACATTCCATTAGCTTGGAGAGAGACGAAAGTCATATTCATACCGAAAGCGGGTAAATCCTCACACACTAAACCGAACGACTTTAGACCCATAAGCCTCTCCTCCTTTCTGCTTAAAACACTGGAGAGGCTTATTGGGCTTCTTCTTAAGCCGAAACTCGACCGGCTCCTTAAAACTCAGCATGCTTATATAAAAGGCAGATCAACAGAAACAGCTCTCCACTCTCTTGTGTCTACAATTGAAAAATCACTTGAGAACAAAGAATACACGCTTGCTGCCTTTCTAGACATAGCAGGTGCATTCAATAACGTCCTCCCCTGTGCGGTCACCTCTGCCTTGTCAGAACTGGGGGTGGAGGATTTTCTCGTGAGTCTCATCCACCAGATGCTCTTGGGCAGGGTGGTAAACTCAGAACTGGGGGAATCCTCTATCCGTAGATTTGTAAGCAGGGGGACTCCACAGGGGGGTGTTTTGTCTCCGCTTCTGTGGTCCGTGACGGTTGACCAACTGTTGCGTATCATGGAGGAGGAAGGCTACAAAGTTATTGCATATGCTGATGACATTGCTCTTGTCTTTAACGGTAAATTTCCTCAAACTCTCTGTCAACTCATGGAGAGAGCACTCGCAACCCTCTCAAGATGGGCTGCCTCTTGTGGTTTGAATGTAAACCCGGAGAAAACAGATCTCATCCTTTTCACCAGGAAATACAAAATCCCTAACTTAGAACCTCCGCGTCTGAACGGCAAGAGGTTGCTCTTTAGTGACAGCACGAAATACCTAGGAGTTATTCTGGATAAGAAACTTATCTGGAATGACAACATAAATGAACGTGTTAGAAAAGCAAACATAGCTCTGTTTGCCTGTAAAAAATCGATTGGGAAAAAATGGGGTTTTTCCCCTAAAATAGTACGCTGGATCTATACGGCAATTGTCCGCCCCATACTTATATATGGCTCACTGGTATGGTGGAGGGCCCTGAATAAGAAAACTATACTTCAGAAATTTGCTAAGGTTCAAAGAAGTGCAAGTCTATGTATTACCGGGGCATTATGCTCAACCCCAACTAGTGCTCTAAATGTCATGCTTCACCTTCCTCCTCTAGATATCTTTGCCAGAGAATGTGCTAACATAGCAGCTCTCAGACTAAGAGAATCTGGAAATTGGATAGGTAATAATTGCGGTCACACATTAATTCTAGACTCATCTGTCCCTGACAGAACAGATTACTGTGTGCCCTGCTTAAACCTTGAAAAGAACTATGAGGTTCTCATCCCTTCGCGGCTAGACTGGGTTAACAAAACCCCCCTTAAAACCACCGGCATTAAAATCTTTACTGACGGTTCTAAGCTTCAAGAACAAGTAGGGGGTGGTATCTTCTCCCAAGATCTTGGAATTGAAGCTTCCTTCAGACTCCCAAATTACTGCAGTGTCTACCAGGCGGAGATGATGGCCATTCACGAAACCGCTAAGATTCTAGGTCAAAAAGACCTCAATGGAAAAAGTATCCACATCTTTTCAGACAGTCAAGCTGCGCTCAAGGCGCTAAACTCACATATTGACAACTCCAAAATTCTCACTGAATGCCGCAGATCTCTCAACGAGATGGCCACGCTATTCAGGATCCACCTCGTATGGGTACCCGGACACAGGGATATCGAGGGCAATGAACTGGCTGACGAACTGGCAAGGAAGGGTACGACCTCTAACACCCTCTTAAATGAGGACTTTATTGGTATACCCATTTCCTCCTACAAACTCCGGTGCAGGAGCAAAACTTTAAGCCTTGCACAAGAACGCTGGGAACAACTTGACACATGTAGGATAGCTAAGCTAACGTGGCCTTCCTACGACTTAAAACGCACCAACTCGCTGCTTGAACTTAACAGGGTAAACCTGTCTAAAATAATAGGAATCCTCACGGGTCATTGTTTAATCGGAACGCATGCTCTTCGCTTAGGAGCTATATCAAATGACTTTTGCAGAAGCTGCATGTGCGAAGAGGAAGAAGAAAACACTCAGCACTTCCTCTGCGAATGTCCGGCACTAGCTAGAAGGAGAATGGCAACTTTGGGCCATCCCTTCCTAAGTGGACTTACCGAAGTCTCATGCCTGGAAATTAGGCATATTTTAAAGTTCATACTCCGTTCCAATTGGTTTATAGAGGAGGGGAATCTCTAGTTAAAAAGGGATTATGTGGTGTCACAACGGGCCTGTACTGGCCTAGGTGTACGAGTCGTCTATCGGCTCAGCCACTTCAACCTAACCTAACCTAACATAAAAAAGTAATAACATTAAAAATCTCATTAAGACCAAAAAAACATATCAATAAAATATTGCGAAAAGATTGATGTAAAAATAAGTTCGATTAAAGCATATAAAAACAAGCAAAACATTTAAATTCAATATGAAACGAAAAAGTTATTAGTTTATAGTTAAATTTAAAATTTTTTAAACAACCACTTTATTTTTTCTGGTGCGAATTTGCATTAGTATGGACTCCACGGGTTAGAAACAAGTGAAAAAAAATTTTTTTCAAAACGAGAACAAAATTGGTGAAAGCAATAAACTTTAATTCTTCCGTTTTTTCCTTGTGGATATGAAAAAGTGCCGCATGTGTGAGCCGTTCCTGCGTCATAGTTGATCGAAGATATGTTTTAAGGCGGCGAAGGGCACTAAAAGAACGTTCAGAACTAGCTACAGATGCTGGAGATTTCAGCTCCAAGTTGCAAACTTCACTACTACTTTGCTACTTTAGGGTGAACGTTAAGCAAGGCGATGTGTAGTTTCCATACGATTGCAAATGAGTTGTAAATGACTGATTTTTTTAAAATTGTGATTTTAGAGCTTAATGCTTCACAGCTGATTACAAAAATTCGATGTGAAGAGAAATTAAAAAATGTAATGTAGTTAAAATTAAATTAAACTTAAAATTAAAAATTTTATATTATATTATATTTATTTGTTTGCTAAGCCTTTTAGGCTTTATAGCAATTTAAAAAATTTTTAAAATTTAAATTCAAAATACAATTTTACTAATACTAATAATGCTAACAATAATACTAATATAAAGAGCTCAGTTCATTTCAAATGCAAAAACAAAACCAAAGTAAAATAAGTTCAATTGTAACGTAATGTAAATTTAAGTATGAGCGTTTAAAAATGTACAGACTAATAGATTATATGAATAAAGGTATTATAAAACAAAAAATAAATAAATTAATAATAAATCATCCAGAGGGTCCAAGGCGGTGGTATCGAGAATTAGAATATGTATAAAATATATATCGTTCTGTCTTGAAGCCAATGAAGTTTTGGCTTAACAAGTTGGTAATCCGACGAATTGGGTCGTATTTACCACACCAATTTCCTTGTACGAAAAGAAAATGGTTGCGAACGCAGGCACTAAGACAAACTGGGTCTCATTGGCCACTCATATTAATATACATATAACACCTCGAAGCGGAAATGTAGTACATAGTATCAGAGTGTGAGATCTAGAACAGTGTTAGGTATCAAGGCAAACAAGGCCCGGTACGCCATACTGATAGTATATATACAATATTATTCATTCTGTGATTTTAAAGCCGATGATGTCTTGATTCATCTTTTATTTATCACACCAAGTTCCTAGCAAGCTAAGACAAAGGTAACGAACGCAGGCACATAGACAAACTTGGTCTAATAAGCCACTTATATTAATATATATACTATGCAGATCGTTCTCAAATTCTATATAGGAATAAGTCCGGCAAGTTCAGGTCCATTCAGATGTAAATGCGTAGATTGATTACCATCCAACAGTAAAAATTCCGTATCCTTGGAAGAGTATGTTGAGAATCAGTGGCGGTGCTGCAGATAATCTATTATTTTAAGTTTAATTGAGTATAGGGTTTCATTAAAAGATATAACATCTGAAACGGAATTGAAGTCTCCGCAAGCGCTTCTTAGTGGTTCATTTTGCAAGTAGTTAGTTCTACAAAAGTTCATAAAAAGTAGCTCAAAAGATCTTCTTGGTCGAAGAGGAAGATTAAAGTAAATTTTACTCAGTAAGTATGGACTGTCAACAAATCCATGTATAAGTTGATAAATCCAGCAAACATTAAGCATGATTCTACGATTTCTTAGAGAAGGTAGGTTAACAAGCTTTAATCGATATTCATAGGGTGGTAAGTGAATGTTAGTATGACAATATATATTGCGTAAACAAAACAAAAGAAATTGTTTCTGAACTGATTCTATATCGTCAATATAACACCCATATCTAGGACACCAGACAATTGACGCATACTCAAGTATGGGCCTTACAAGCGAAGTGAATAATGTTTTAGTAATGAAAGGATCATTAAACTCTTTTGACCATCGTTTAATAAACCCTAAAGTACTGTTTGCTCTGCTTATAGCTTTATTAATATGAATGTGAAAGCGAAGTTTTGGGTCCATAGTTACTCCAAGATCGTCGAAAACTTCTAAGAACTCAAGTGTATAGTCACTTATTTTGTAATAACTTCGAGAAGGTTGTCTACGAGAAAAAGTCATGTGTTTGCACTTTTTCAAGTTAAGCTTCATGCAATTGATTTCACACCAGTCACAAAGATGGTCAAGATCGGTTTGTAAGAAAAAAGAGTCTTGCTCATTTTTATATGACAGGAAAAGTTTAACATCATCAGCGTATAGTAAAATATTACTATGAATTACAACAGATGGTAAATCATTAATAAAAAGTAGAAACAACAGAGGCCCAAGGTGGCTTCCTTGAGGTACACCGGAAGTAACAGGGAACTCCTCTGACTTAACAAGGTTAAAGATAACACTTTGTGTTCTATTTAATAAATAAGATTCAATCCAAAGCACTAATGGTGTTGGAAAACCGAGAAGGGTTAGTTTTAAAATTAAGAGCTTATGATTTACAACATCAAAAGCTTTACTGAAGTCAGTATAGATAACATCTGTTTGTAGACCTTTTCCAAAATTCTCAATAGTCTTTGATGTGAATTCTAGAAGGTTAGTAACAGTAGATTTTCTAGATAAGAATCCATGTTGGAATGGGGACATTAAAGATTTCACGCTATGTGATAATTGTGAGGTTACAATAGCCTCAAAAAGTTTAGGTAGGGCGCTAAGCTTTGCAATTCCGCGATAGTTATCTATTAAAGATCTATTGCCGGATTTATGCAGCGGAATAATAAAAGATGATTTCCAAGCCAGTGGAAAATAGCAGGATTGCAAAGACGCTGTAAAAAGCAAAGTAATGGGAATTACAAGTTCTTCACTGCAATATTTCAAAACACATGAAGGTATGTTATCAGGACCGCTTTTATAAGATGTTTTGAGGTTTTTTAAGTAGGTTAAAACTGTATCAACATTAATTATTGGGGAGCAAATGTCACCAGGCTGCACATTATAAGGGTAACCAAAATTATCGTAAGAAGAAGATGAATAAGTGGTCTTAAAGAAATCTGCAAAAAGACTACAGATAGTAGAATCAACATCTGATTCAAATGTTTTATATTTCATAAAAGATGGATATGAATTTATCTTACGTTTAGTATTAACAAAGTTCCAAAAAGATTTTGCATCAGATTTTATGTTTAATTTAACTTTTGTTAAATATATATTATAGGATTGCCTGCATAATTGCCGGTAGTTATATTTAGTTGAGGTATAAGAAGCAAAATCACAAATGTTATGAGTTTTTTGATACTTTTTATAATATTTCGATTTTAAGTTTCTCAGCTTTCTCAGTTCTTTGGTATACCAAACGGGACCAGATATTAAAGAGGATTTTCTCTGTGGCACTGAAGTTAAAAAACAATTATTAAGAGTACTGTTAAAGGCAAAAACAGCAGAGTCAAGCGTTTGTGGCAATATTCTTGTGTTATTAATATTAAGAACAGATGACCAGTTGATAATTGACAAATTATTTCTCAAAACTACATAATTCGTTCTTTTAAAGTTAAACTCTAAGGCAGGATTTTGAATACGGTTTGATATAGATTGTTTAGGAAAATTCAGTGTGATTTCGATAGTTGGATGGTGTGCGTCTTCAGGATACACAAGTGGATCTGACCTATTAACAGAAACAATATTACTATCATCAAAATAAATAAGGTCTAACAAGCGGTTGTTTCTATTATAGTGGCAGTTTATTTGAAAAAGTCCTTGGCTCGAAAGCTCATTTAAAAATGAGTTATCAGATGAACACTCTGAAGATGGCAAGAGTACTGCAGAATTTTCAGTACAGCAGTTCCAGGAAACATTAGGAAGGTTGAAATCACCCGTTATTAGAATGTGATCATAAGGCTGAAGTTGAGAGCAAATTTTATAAATCGACGCCAAATGTTTCCCATACACTTCAACACTAGAAAGTGGAGGTATATATGAACATGTGACATAAATTCTCAAAGTACCAAACTTTACAAGAACACAGCAAAATTCAATATCTAAAGACTCAGATATTAATATTTCTTGTGAAAAGTGAGAAGATTTAACGGCAATTAACACGCCACCACCATTGCAGAAATTACCAGCAATAGAGTTTCTATCTTTGCGGTATATATTAAAATTGTTAGACAGAATTTCAGTATTTAAAGTACTAGGTTTAAGCCAAGTCTCACTGAAAGCAATAATGTCAAAATGAAGATTATGGCTTAAAATGTGTAAGTCTGTAAGTTTAGTATTTAAACCACGAACGTTCTGATATAAGGCTAGGAACTGAAGGCAACAATCTAGTTTTTTGGGTTCACGCTGTGAACAGGTAAGATAGCCAGTGAAGTTTGAGGCGGTGATTTTTGAATAAATTCGTGCACCAAAGTATTTTCCGGCCAAAAACCTTGATCCAGAACATTATTGAAGAGATCACTAGGCAAAGTAATTTTAAAAGATGAAATAGTGCGCTGATAAGAAAATCTCAGTTTGTGAACCGAAATCTTCTTATTAAGAAGGTTTAACTTAGAGTTTAAATAATATAAGATATCACCTTCAGATGTATCAACTGCAAAGCGAGAAACAAATATAGATTTTGCTGGCGGAATAACTACAAGTTCCTTATGAACAGGTAGTTTATTGCTGCTATTCGATATTTGCTTCGGTATAGCTCCAGTAGAAACCGAACTAGGAGAGGAAGGAATAATATTAGTACTCGTAGCAATGCTAGGAGAAATAATAGAAGCACAAGTCTGAGCATATGTTTTTTTTGCCACAGGAGGAGAATTATCATTTGCGGGAACAGCTGAAGAAGGTACAGTTAAAGTTAAATCAACTGAAACTGCAGCATTAGTAGGCGTCAACTGATCCGTAACAGACTTTTTCAGTGGTCCTTCAGGTGGTAAAACTGAGGCAGGTGAAATAAGATCAATATTTGATGACAAAGGCGAGGCTATTGCAGTAGATTTTGCTGAGCTTCGAAGATTTTTGTTACTTCGCTTTCGTTTTGGAGACGCAGAAGATTCATCCAAGACCTTAAACTTTTTGAACAAACTTTCAAATTCAGCCAATCTGGCCTGAGCCGCCTCTAAATCTTTAGACACTTCCAAGAATCCTCTTCTAGATTGTCTAATAAGCTTAAGGATATCAACATCCGTAGATCTGCAATCAACACATGACCAACGAAGTCCTTTGCCTTCGTTGATTGCGTCATAAATTCTTGCATTCAACGCTGCGCACTTGAAGTGAAAAAATGAATCGCACAACCAGCAATTTACTACGCGGTCGGATTCGTCTTTTATAGCACAATTACGGAAACTGCAGAACATTTTAAATTTGAAGTATTAATAAAATGCAAAAATAACCACAAAAAAGAAGATACCCGGTTTTCCAATAAACAGTTTAATAAGCACTGCAAAGTTATTAAGTGCAGCCCTGGTTATGTTTATTATAAACAAAACAAAACAGGCCAAAAACAGATGAGCAAGTGTAAAAAACAAACAATCGCTCTCACTCGCTTGCACACAGAAAACCTGTTTGTAGTTAAAAGAGAATAAGATGTAATTAAAGCTTCGAAATATATGTGCAAGAAGAATATGATAATTCGCTCTCGCACAAAGAATAAAATAATGTGTATATTAAAATTGACACAAAAATAAAATTTTTAATAAAAAGGATTAATAAGAATGCTGGCACGCTGCAAGATGACCCAGCAAAGATGATCAGCCAAATGTTGTTTTAAATTTAATTATTAATTGACTTTAAATAACTTAAAAACTTTGAAACTTTTTAGACTTAAACACGTCAGTATAAAAAGAAAGCAACGAACGAACTGTTACCAAATGTTACCAAATCTAAACATTTGTAAAAAATTCAAAACATTTGTATTAAAAAAATGATTGTGAGTTTTTACCGAGGGGCGACTGCCCCCCCTGCCCCCTTCCCCCGCGCTTCCGGCGCCCCGGCATTAGATTATTGTGATCGGCATGTAAATATTTTTAATTTTACATTTTCTTGTTGTAATAGACGCAAGCAAAAAGCACCGCAAGTTATTTTTGAGATTTCACTCAAGTAAATCACAAAACGAGACGTAAAAAGCTTCGCTTCAAAAATAAAAGCATCGAATTTGTTTTTTAATTGTTAATTGTTAATTGTTCATTCTACTGTTATCGAAAAATAGTTTTTTTTTTTAATTTGTTGCCTCTGCTCTGTTTCAGGCGACTTCAATGTCGAGATTAAATTATTGTCGATATTAAACGAAACTAAATAATTTCAAGTTTCATCGCTCTTGAACCTACCTATTTAATACTTTATGGAACAGATAAAAAAAATTCAATTCAGAAGTGCTCAAAAATTTACAACACGCTTCGAATATTATAAAAAACGATTGAAACTCCTTAAATGTTACCAAATAATTTCAAAATCGTTACTTTATTCGAAAATATTCCTTAAAATCATCCAAAATCAATTGAGGAAAAAAATCACCAATATGAGAAAAATTAGTTACTTGCTGGGTTTTAGTCCTTGACCACGTAACTCTTAAGATATGAGTAAACCTTAACTAAAAGAAAATAATGTCACGTAAAGACCCTTGAGTAAAGACCTTTGAGTTGGCAAAAGACTTAAGATAAAGCAATCGGTCATTTCATTATGAGAAGCTAGGTTAAAGTGTTTTCTTAGACTGAAATGGCCGTTCCACTTTTCTCCTATTTCAACTTGCTTTGGATCCGTTTCTGTTTTTGCAAGAACTGTTTTAAAGTCAGGATTATTAAACCATCTTTTTTGAGTGCTTTGGAGTTTTTTGTTTTTTGGGCTTAAGTCTACATGACGCATTCATTAAAAGTTACGATTGATTATAAATTTAGTTTGTGCATTGCAGCTGCATGAATCCTTCATGGGCGCAGTCCAAGCAAACATGACGCAAAAGCCAGTCAATGCATTTTTAAAATCAATTAAGATGATTTTTATGCCCTCATTTGCGATTAAGTAAACATTGCATGTTTGTACATATATAAAAAATTTAAATTTTTAATTAAACTGCAAAATTTAATATTTGCTTGTACTCGTATGTTGTAGGAGTTCT
This sequence comes from Pherbina coryleti, assembly GCA_943735915.1. Lineage (NCBI taxonomy): Eukaryota > Metazoa > Arthropoda > Insecta > Diptera > Sciomyzidae > Pherbina > Pherbina coryleti. The sequence goes on from OX030951.1 coordinate 57,777, forward strand.
GTTAGAGAACCGGTGTCCCTTCGACCGCAAGAAACCAACCATCCCAGCACAAGAGCTTTTCGAGCGTTGCCTAGTGCGGGCCACTTTGTGGCAATTTAGCTAAAGCATGCTTTACAATCATAAATAAATGCTCCAGTAAAAATTGTGCATCCATGTTGACCACTTTACTGCTGCAACTAAGCGTACATTTCAATCCACTTCATATTATTTCAAATAATAACAACAAATTAAATAAAAGTAAGCTTTTTACTGTTCCAGCTAGTTAAACCAGTCAAAGTAGGCAAGGGTGTGCAAGGGTGGCATACCTTGATAAATATGTTTAGTGTTTCCGAGAGTACATATCATCCAAATTTCGAAAAGTTAGTCCTATTTTTACGTTTTTACTGCGACGCGTAACACAGAACCCAAAAGAAAGAAAATAACATGTTCACTCGCTCGGATTTTTTCATCTGAGTTTTCTTTGCTTTTTATAAGCGCCTACATACAGCAAATATGCACAAGATAAAAAGGAACTTGTACGACCCAAGGACGAAATGCTTTTTTCTTTATTCAAGCCTCCCCACACTGCACACAACCCCACACTCTCCCTTGATGCACTGCGTTAACTCGTCAGAATCACATACATACTCTTTGTTTGGAGCAGAAAAAGTTAGTTTGTTTTGAATAAAAAAAATGAAATCTTTTTATGAGAACGAGGACGCTAAAATTGAAAAAAAATTTTTACTGTCATGGTCATACCTTGACAAATCAAAATCTGTGTTAGCCTTCTAAAACTGAGACTTAGTGCTTTGATGCAGATGAATTTGTGTGGGTGTATCCTACAAATAGAAGAAACAGACATTCGAATATCAGTCTACAGTGTGCGACTGTTTCACAAAACAGCAATAAAAATAGTAAAAGTTCATCCCAACTCGCACCACTCACGTGCATCGAGTGATTCGTGCAGCACGTGGTAGCACACCGTATTCCAGTTCTCATTTCTATTCGCGTCCCTCAAGAGTAGCAACAAAACAGCGTGAAGAGTGCATGTCCACCGCCCATCAATAGAGCCGGTAAAACCGGCAACTCAGTCAAAAATAAACAATGGTACCCCAACATCGCAGCCAGCAACATGACTGACTCCGGCCAATTCGAGTGCAATATAAGAGTACGTATGCTTCAGTTCGGGTGCAAGTGGGTGCAAAGAGTTTTTGTTGCTTTACAAATGGGAGCGACGTGAAAAACGGTCTCACGAACGGATAGTTGGGTGAGTGTGGAAAGTGTGCCAAAGTGCTACTTTGCTGAGGCTCCACGCTATATAGTCGGGTTTGTGTGTATGTCCGCATGCGGCTAGGTCATTGCTATGGCGATGTGTGCGAGGTAGGGTTTGAGAAGTTTTTCTTTTTCTGTGCTTTGGCTAGGTTAATTCTTTTTCTTATTGTGCAGCTTGCCTGCTGCATAATCCATACATGCACAGTTCCTTTTTTAAGCTTGTTTTTTTTTGTTTTTGTTGCGGTTTGTCTGGCACAGTTTATTGAAGCAACCGATGAGGTGTTTGCTGAATCGTCAGTGACACCAGGCTAAGTGGAATTGCTTTTTTGTTGAATTGGTTTCTTTTGTTATTTTTCTGTAGTGGACTTTGATTTTTTGCGGAAATTTTCGTCATGGATTTGATTAAATGCAGAACAGAATGCTATGAAAACGCATGCAACAGGTGGAGCCACAAGTGATGTTTTGTATTTGTTGGACTTTGCGGCGTTGGAATTTTCTTTTTCATATTTTCGGTTGTGGATTCTTCGTTTTTGATAAGTGTTTAATTTTTTTTGTTTTATAATTGTCTGCGCAAAATGGTATGTAGGGGTTAAATTGTTTTTTTGTTTTTTTTTTTTTAGTTAGCTTTGCCCGACCGGTGTTTTTGGTTCATTTCGGAAAAAATAAAAATTTAATAACAATGAATTTGGTTTTGAAAAAAAACCAAAAATAAATAAAAATGTGTGTATCAAGGCGACCTTTTAGTTAAAATGCCATCTATTCAACTATTACACGGATTTTGTTTGTGGAAATGTGATTAGAACGTTAAGACAACTAAGACTGCAATTCATGCGTATAATAGGTACACTAAAAGCTACACAAAACCTTCAATTTGTAAGACTTTACTTTGTACAGTATCTTATCTCAATGTAGAGCGTATCTCAATTTTAGTGTAGTCTTGATATCGAATAAAAACGTTCTTTATGACAACCAACAAAACATGCATTGCATATTTTAAAAGCTGGTCGTTACTGTCAAAGCAGTGCTCAAGTTTTGTTATGAAGTAGACCATCAAAACATTGAGCGACAATGGAGTAAAAGCACCGGATGTTCGAGCGCACCGAGCGAACATTTGGGCCTATTCAGCGGATGAACAATTCTTTTATGAACAAATTCAGTTATTCTGTTATGATTTTGCACACAATTTTTTTAGCTTTCAAAAAAATCTGTTACGAGCTCAAAATTCGTATTCTGCTTGACAAAATTTGTTAAGAAGTCTGTTAAAAATCATAAAAGATCGAACGATTAATTCTTTTAATATCAATAACAGATACATTTTTCTGTCTTTTATCGTAACAAATTTTTATCGAGTGTACAAATTGATCTGAAAAATGAATGTTTATTTACAAATTTTATCAATAACGGCTCGTAAAAGGAGGCAAATGTAAAATTGCATAATTAATAAGTATGTGTGTTTATAAGTTTTATATAGAATAAACCAACGCACAGTGGTCAAAATGAGGAATTTAGCTGGACAAAACTATTTTGTAATTTTATATAATGTATTTTGACACCCTAAATACGAATCTGTAAAAAATTTCGAATCTTATGGTTTTTGAGATAAGATATGAAAACTTTGAAAAAAAATTTTTGTAAAAAAAAATTTTTAATTTTTTTAATTTATACATTTTTTTATATATAATAAAACAACAAAATTTGCAAAATGTACTTAACAAAAATGTGGTTTTATGCATTAGTTGAATTTTTGCATTAATATTGTGTAATAGTAAGTAAGTCTTAATAGTGTTTAATAGCGGAGTACGTGTATATTAAGGCGCCTCACAAAAAAAAGTTGTCCAGGTCCGCCCCTCAAAATAAACTTTGGTCTATGTTATGAGGATTCCCCAAATATTTTGGCTCTAACGATAGCCGTCAGCTAGCTAGAATGGTTTGAAACAACCTCTAAAAATCGCGTTAGATTTTGTTTTGTTACCTTTTGGAGCATAATTTTTATAGGTCTGTTATACCGAGTAGATGTAGGACTTGGGTTACTACCAACAAGGGCACCATTAGCTTTAAACATAAGTCGCAATGTCACAACAGAAACTTTTGTTTATACAAACTGTGACCGGAACTACCATAAAACCCCATTTAAAACTAATTTCTAGATCGTTGTCAATATATAATGTGACAACTTTCATTGGTTGTGAACTTACAATCCGTTTTACTGTGTGATCCAATAGAGTGATCCAATAGGCAATGGAACTTCCTCAAAGCTTTCGCTCACTGTTATATCGTTGAGATAACATTCGTTTTTGGCCTCTTAGACTTGGTAATATGGTAGATATATACGACAATTACGACTATTAGCCTGTTTTCTTATCAATTGGTAACCATTTTTTGTTAATTTGCCATCGATACACAATGCTAAGGCGTCTTTTGCTAAATAACTCCTTAGGTTCATGGGGCGCGAATCGATAATTTTATTTATCTTAGTTGATTTACTAGGAGATCCAGAGAATGTATCTTCTAAAAGATTTGAGAATCAGCTTGGCTTCATTTCTATATCGATTGTTCACACAGTCTTCATAATTTTTTAGTTTTAAACGGAAAGTTAAAAAAGTGCTCTGGAAATGTATGTTGTTATATCCAATGTAAATTCAGCATGCAAAAGAACTAATCTTATATGCCAACAATGTTTGTTAAATAAATTCAAATTAAAAAAATAGCTCATATCATCCAAAAAGGCAAAAAAAGGCAGACGAAAATTAAAAAACCTTTAGTTGGTAAGTAAATTTAAAAGAAACAGAATGGCTCAGTGAATTTAAAATTTTTTAAATTCTACATATATTAAGTATGTACATATTTTTTCAATGAGAATTATCATTTTATTTTAGAGTATTTTACATTAATCTATTAAAAACAATATATTTAACAATAACACCATAAATTCACATACATAGCATTCAACTTCGTTTCACTTTATAACCTTCACTTTCGAGGCTGATATATACTTTGTTTTTACTTGGATTGGAAAAAGAATTTGGTAAAATAAACTTCAATGAATTTGCAATAAAATCGTGTTTAAATTTTTCGATTTTGAAGCAACGAATTTTTTTAATTTTGTCCAGCTTAATTTTAATTTTAAACCTCTGTGTATCGGTCCAATTTGCTGGAGTTACGGCGGTCCTATGCACTAGAGTAGAGTTGGACAAAAGGACTACATTGTGCGCCTGTGCGCAATATGACCCCTTTTACATTGGTCAAGACTTAAAATCAAGTGTGTGAGTTTGTCTATGAAAGACGCGGACATCAACGTGAGAGAGGGTAAGTTTAAAAGGGAATAGCAAAGAATTGATTTCAAGTCTTGACCAATGTAAAAGGGGTCTATGCGACAAAGCGTTCTCACTGCGAGCTAAGTGTGCTAGATGGGGGGTTGCCATGACTCGGGTGAAAGAGGGAAAAATTGAGCGAAAAAGAAGCGAATAAGAGAGCACCACTGAGCGCATTGTAATTTTCGCAAAGCAAATCCTCATACAAGCCTTGCCACTATTTTTTTCAAGTATTGTATCAGTATTGCTTGGTAATTTGGTTGGTTTGTTGTAATTAATTCAGAATTCAGAAAAATTTCAGAATTCCAAACAATTAAGAATTAAGTCCAACAAACTGATTAAATTTTATGTTTCTTAAAAAACATATTTTTTAAGAATTATATTAAGAGCTTTATGCCAAATAATTCATGAAGCAACAGGTTGCTACAACAACAAAAATAATTGTAACAAATTATTTACTCACTTGCTACAGTTTTAGAAACTCTGACATACAATTAATCCACTTCAAAACAACCCTGTTATATATCACAAATGCCAAAAATTATTTCAGATGTATCTTTTATTTTCATAAGGACTAAAGCTGATATATTTATAAAAAATAACACGGTGTAACAGTGAAAATAAACTCGGCTCGAGACATAGTAGAGGTTGTAGGTCTGGTTGAACATAAGATAACTGCATACTTAGTTTTTTGAATATACCCTCAAAATCGGGATTTGTGGTCAAAAAACCGATTTTAGGTAGGTGCATGTATAGTTTGTTATGTAACTCCATTATATCTAGCTCAATTTTAAAAATTTAAACATTGATAAAAAGAAGAAAAATATACCCTTAATATAATATATAGACCGTTTTTTTTACAAAAAGAATTTACAAAGTTACAGGTAAAATCATTTGAAAATTTCTCATTTCTTTTTAATTTTTTCAACTTTAACAACGTTTTGTTAACAAATTTTGTTTTTTGGCACTACTAGTTTTAGTAGGATTCTGAAAGCCTGTTAAATTTTGCGTTCAACAAGCTATCATTTACTTCAATTGGCTGAAATACAAATGCACTATCGCATTTTTAGTATTCGTAATAAAATACAAAAAAATTTCTTTTTTTTCTAAAAATGTTTTTTTGACCTTTTTCGTTTATATACAGTGAGTGAAATATATATATATGCATATATGCATATATATATGCTTTTTTTACATGCTTAACCCTCTATATATCAATAATGCAACTAATGATAAAATTTAAGTATGTAAAAATGTTTGCAGATTCTCTGCACATTGCTTTATTAAATTATATTAGTAATTTGCTCTCTCAATAGTCCCGTTATCAGCAGTTGTTCTTTGTTATCACTTCATTGTCAATAGAAATAATTATTTGTGCATTGATATTTGAACGTGCAAGTGCAAGGTTTAGAGATTGATTTAATAATAATTGTGAATGTCTAATCGGTGAAATTAACAAAAAAAGGTGAAATACAATAATTTTGTGTTATTTATAACGAGTTTTCATAATTTTACCATTTGAAACAGACAAATATGCCTCGTGGGTGTCAATTGAGTGAATCAGAACAGATTCAAATTAAAATTCTGCTTGAAACTGGCTCAAATATTAAAACAATATCGGAGAGGATTAAAAGACATAGGAATACAATAACAAATTTTTTGAAAAACCCGAATAATTACGGTTGTAACAAACGAAGTGGTCGCAAGCCAATTGTTGACGATAGGGGCAAAAGGGAAATTCGGCGCTTAGCTGCTTCAAAACTCATGAGTGCTGGACAGATAAAACACCAATTGGGTCTAAATGTAACCAAAAGAAGAGTTCAACAAATATTAAGCACCAGTGAACATCTTCTATATCGAAAAAAAGCGCCGAAACCAAAACTATTGAAAAAGCATAAAGTTGCTAGAATGGAGTTCGCAGAAGCACACAAATTTTGGGACGATGAGTGGCAATCAGTTATTTTTTCAGACGAGAAAAAATTTAATTTAGATGGCCCTGATGGTTGCTAAATGAGTTGGCAAGACTTAAGGCTTCCCCGTCAAACGCGATGTGCACGCAACTTTCAAGGAGGGTCGCTAATGGTGTGGGCCGCATTTGGGTATCGTGGCAAGAGCAACATTTGCTTTATTTCAAACAAAATGAATGCTGAACGATATGTAGAACTTCTTGATTCTGAGCTTGTTGAATTTGCAGGTGCAAATTATGGAGATAGTTGGGTATTTCAGCAGGACAATGCACCCATACACAATGCCAGATACACAAAAAATTTCTTTGAAGAAAGAAATATCCCAGTAATGAAGTGGCCTGCGGTCAGTCCGGATTTAAATCCGATTGAAAATTTATGGGGCATATTGTCCAATGCCGTTTACAATAATGGAAGACAGTTTGACAATTTAAAATCGCTCAAAACTGCCATTCAAGAAGAATGGTCTAAACTGGATGAAGATATCCTGCGTCACCTCATTCATTCAATGCCACGACGGATAACTAGTGTGAAAATTAACAGAGGAGGTCATACTAAATATTAGCTTACGAAAATAAGGAATTTTTATGTATTTGGCTTATCTAGATTTAAAATAAAATAAAATTTTCTTGTTGCACATTTAATTATTTCTATTGACAATAAAGTGATAACAAAGAAGAACTGCTGATAACGGTACTATTGAGAGTGCAAATTAATAATATAATTTAAAAAAGCAATGTGCAGAGAATCTGCAAACATTTTAACATACTTAAATTTTACCTTTAGTTGCATTATTAAAATATAGCGCATAAAGCATGTAAAAAAGCTTATGCACATATATTTTTTTCACTCACTGTATATTATAATCGATTTTACGTTTTAGGGACCAGCAGTAGTCTGCCAGTATATTTATGGAATTTTTTCCCTGAAAGCCGGTTTCTATAGCTTCCATCTCCTGGTGGAACCTTTCTTCTTGTTCATCACTAAACTGCCCAAGGCTATTCGGGAAAAAGTTTTTATGGGAGTGCAAAAAATGTATTTTGATTGATATATTGCAGCCCAGTTTTTCGTAAGCACTTAAAAATTCATTTACAACATCTAAGTAATTTCGACTCTTCTGCTTGCCGAGGAAATAAATGCATAACGAAATAAAACTATTCCAAGCTCTTTTTTTCAACTGGATTTAATTTAGAAACGAAATCAGTGTCCAAGAAAATTTTCCAAATTTGTGGGCCCACAAATAAACCTTAGAATAACCGAAATGAATAAATATCTTTTATAAAAGATATGAAAGTGCAGGATACTTTCTTTGATTTTGGTCTCACTTAACCTAGGAAACGCTGCAATCAGATTTTTTTTTTTTTTTAGCTTTGAACCATGGATTTCAGGTGGAATACCTATTCAGTCAAGTCTACCTTGGTTCGAGGTGGAATACCTATTCAGTCAAGTCTGCCTTGGTTCGAAAATGGGATAATAGATTAGTGGGAAGAAAAGGGCAATCAAGTGAAACACGTGTAGGATGTTCTAAGCATGGTGGAAAGCCAAAGAAAAACAGAAAAAATTTTTTTGTATTTTATTACGAATACTAAAAATTCGATAGTGCTTTTATATTTCAGCCAATTGAAGTAAATGATAGCTTGTTGAACGCAAAATTTAACAGGCTTTCAGAATCCTGCTAAAACTAATAGTGCCACAAAACAAAATTTGTTAACAAAACGTTGTTGAAGTTGAAAAAATTAAAAAAAAATGAGAAATTTTCAAATGATTTTACCTGTAACTTTGTAAATTCTTTTTGTAAAAAAACGGTCTATATATTATATTAAGGGTATATATTTCTTCTTTTTATCAATGTTTAAATTTTTAAAATTGAGCTAGATATAACGGAGTTACATAACAAACTATACATGCACCTACCTAAAATCGGTTTTTTGACCACAAATCCCGATTTTGAGGGTATATTCAAAAAACTAAGTATGCAGTTATCTTATGTTCAACCAGGCCTACTACCTCTTCTATGTCTCGAGGCAAGTTTTTTGATTTGTTTTCATTTTGTAACACCGTGTAATTTAACTTATAATGAAATAATAGAGATTACATTTTGTAAACAAACTTATTTATTTTTTTTTTTTTTTTGTAAATTTATAAAGGGAAAACTGAAAGTTAAAACGCATGTATTGTTTTTTTTTTATGGTGTAATTTGTTGGTACATGAGTTGCAAGCAAATTTGAGGCAGATTTTCAGTAAAAATTTGGTAAAATAAAATGTCTTAAGTGGCAACGCTGGTCTGCATTGCTAAAATCTTAATTGCACTCAGTGCCGACCAAAACCAATGTTGCTTGCTCAGTGATTTTAAATAAAGGGCATTTTATAACCATTCGTTAATATTCAGCATACAAGCAGAGGCCGGTTTGAGTGTGCATTTTTACTTAAAGCCAGAAAGTTTTAGTTATCTTTTCACTTTTAAAATTGTTAACAAAAAGTATTTTTTAGGCTTTTATAATTTTAAGGCAAAAATAAAAATCAAAATTTGCCCAATACTTTTTGAGCACAAAATAACCGGTAATATTTGATTTTTATTTTTTAATCAGATATAAAAATGAAAGTTAAGTACCGTTGAGGTAGATTTCTTGTTTTGACATTGTTTTGCGGAGATCCTTATAAATATGCAAAAATTTCTTTTGAAAAACAATTTTATAAATGCACCTGAAGACCTTAATCTGATTGGTAAAGAAATAACATCGGTTTTTGTAGCTACGTCAAATAAAAATTTTTTTTAAACCGCTTTTTAAACCATCCTCTTAATATGCAGAATATGCAACACTTGCTGTTCTTAAGATCATGCTCTCGATCTCACACTTTCTATAAATCTGCGCTCTTAGTTCTCTCACAATTTTCCGTTCCCCTTTCCGATTCACACCCGAATTCATTCCAGCAAAATGTGCCCGTCCCTACGCTAGAGTGTTAATTATGTAAATTTTAATGTTTTAATAGAAATTTGCAAAGTTTAACTCATTTGGTATGTTTAATAAAAAAATAAATAATGATAAAAATAAATGGTTTAAGAAAAAAGAAAAAAAAAATTGATTTCCGTAACCATTTTAGTTTTTCTAAATTATTTTCGATTGGGGCACATTGGAGCAAACAATTTTTTTTAATATAATAAAATATCTCACAAAAAAAACCAATACATGCCTTTCTATGTGGTATTAACGGGGATAATACTTTCGTTTTTTTAATTTTCACTGAACCAAATTTTTTAAAAAATGTACATTTTCTATGACTTTTTTAAAATATTAGGCATGAATATTATTTAACGTTTCTAATTTTTTTTTTCATTACTTTAGCTTCGATCCAATACATGGGAATATAAAACATTTTCAATATAATAAAACAAATGTTTGACTTTGGCTCAAAATTTCACTATTTTTATACCCCCACGTTTAAAAAACGTAAACGTAAACTTGCCGGACTTATTCCTATATAGAATGTGAGAACGATCTGCATAGTATATATATTTATATAAGTGGCTTATTACACCAAGTTTGTCTATGTGCCTGCGTTCGTTACCTTTGTCTTAGCTTGCTAGGAACTTGGTGTGATAAATAAAAGATGAATCAAGACATCATCGGCTTTAGAATCACAGAATGAATAATATTGTATATATACTATCAGTATGGCGTACCGGGCCTTGTTTGCCTTGATACCTAACACTGTTCTAGATCTCACACTCTGATACTATGTACTACATTTCCGCTTCGAGGTGTTATATGTATATTAATATGAGTGGCCAATGAGACCCAGTTTGTCTTAGTGCCTGCGTTCGCAACCATTTTCTTTTCGTACAAGGAAATTGATGTGGTAAATACGACCCAATTCGTCGGATTACCGACTTGTTAAGCCAAAACTTCATTGGCTTCAAGACAGAACAATATATATTTTATACATATTCTCACTCTCGATACCACCGCCTTGGACCCTCTGGATGATTTATTATTAATTTATTTTTTTTTTTTGCTTTATAATACCTTTATTCATAATATCTATTAGTCTGTACATTTTTAAACGATCATACTTTAACGAAGAGGGAGCGACTGCCCCCCTCTTCCCCCGCTACCGGCGCCCCTGATGGACTTACAATTTTATATGTGAGCTTTGACACTCTAAATATGAAATTCAACCAAATCGAGTGAAAACCACAACCACCTCCCATACAAAGTGACTTCATTAAAAAACAAAAGCGAATATTTTCTGTTAATACTATAACGAAAATGTTTTTAAAAATAAACATTTTTTTGACTGCTTAAGACTTTGAATATACTTTGATTCGGACGTGGGCCTTTTTTAACTTCGGCCCACTCGGAGATCTTTATTTACTAGTTTTTGTTTTGTTGTACTCAATGGAGTACATTATGTCAACTTTACTTCATATCAAATGTACTTATTGTCTATTGACGTAGATATGTAGTTAATGCAACTGATTACCTGTAACGCAGAAATAGTGTAAAGTAAACTTGACGCATCCTATCTTTGAAAACTACAATTTGCTTTTAAGTATGCTACACGCTACTTATATGGCCTACGAAAATTTTATCACATACCTTAAGAAATGCTAGGATGTGAATTAACATCATATCTCAACGCACGCAGCGCAGCTTTATGTATCTGCATAACCTCATACATAAGAAACCCTGCATACCTTCCTACTTATATGAGAAACTTCAGTTTTTTCTATCTCGAAGGAGTCGTTTTTTTTTTTGTTTATTGATTATTTATTAAAAACTTATTAAAATATTACGATATATTATATCATAAAATATTACGAAAATATTGATGTAAACATAAGTTCGAGAAAAGCATGTAAAACAAACAAAACATTTAAATTCAATATGAAACGAAAAAGTTATTAGTTTATAGTTAAATTTATAATTTTTTGAAAACCTCTTTGTTTTTTCTGGTGCGAATTTAATGTGGACTCCACGGGTTAGAAACAAGTGAAAAAAAATTTTTTCAATCTTAATTCGAGCTTAATACTTAATTAGAGCATTTTAGAGCTTAATGCTTCACAGCTGATTACAAAAATTCGATGTGAAGAGAAATTAAAAATTGTATTGTAGTTAAAATTAAATTAAACTTAAAATTAAAAAAAAATTAATCTATTGGATAAAAACATTTGTATTAAAAAAATTAATTTGAGAGTTTTTTACCGAAGGAGCGACTGCCCCCCTCTTCCCCCGCTACCGGCGCCCCTGATGGACTTACAATTTTATATGTGAGCTTTGACACTCTAAATATGAAATTCAACCAAATCGAGTGAAAACCACAACCACCTCCCATACAAAGTGACTTCATTAAAAAACAAAAGCGAATATTTTCTGTTAATACTATAACGAAAATGTTTTTAAAAATAAACATTTTTTTGACTGCTTAAGACTTTGAATATACTTTGATTCGGACGTGGGCCTTTTTTAACTTCGGCCCACTCGGAGATCTTTATTTACTAGTTTTTGTTTTGTTGTACTCAATGGAGTACATTATGTCAACTTTACTTCATATCAAATGTACTTATTGTCTATTGACGTAGATATGTAGTTAATGCAACTGATTACCTGTAACGCAGAAATAGTGTAAAGTAAACTTGACGCATCCTATCTTTGAAAACTACAATTTGCTTTTAAGTATGCTACACGCTACTTATATGGCCTACGAAAATTTTATCACATACCTTAAGAAATGCTAGGATGTGAATTAACATCATATCTCAACGCACGCAGCGCAGCTTTATGTATCTGCATAACCTCATACATAAGAAACCCTGCATACCTTCCTACTTATATGAGAAACTTCAGTTTTTTCTATCTCGAAGGAGTCGTTTTTTTTTTGTTTATTGATTATTTATTAAAAACTTATTAAAAAGAGTATTTATTTTACACTTGAGGCTTAAAGTCTCTTATAATACATCAAAAATTTTGAAGTTATAAATACCATTTCTTATGCTAACTTAAAACTAATTAGTTCTATAAAAAAGAAATAATATATTAAAAACGATTAAGAGAACAAGAGATAAGAAAACAGTTATATTGAAAGATTTTGAGAAAGACAGACAGAAATTTTAAAATAATAATTATAAAAACACTTGAATAGAAACATTAATTGAATTAATTTGTGAAATTTGTTACTACCATTTTAAAGCATTTATAATAACGTTCGGTTTTTATATATCTAGGTAAAACACTTCATATGTTCACAACTATTAGTATTTTAGCAGTATTTTTAGTGCAAACTCGGATATACGGATCATATTTTATTTTCTCGAATACAGCTTCCTTTAAGAAACAGCATCGAAATTTGTGTACACTATCTCTCCATATGACATGTGAGGAATTACTAAAGAGCGCACAAGCTTTAATTTAGTTTCTTGTGATATACAATCGTCAGCATAAAGATGAATTGAAGTATTATGACAACAAGAGACAATCTCATTTATAAACATACTAAAAAGTATAGGGCCTAGAATCGAACCTTAACACGTTCGCGGACATAAATGCTATAGCATTCATTTCTTTAGTGATGCAAAATGACGTGAATGCTATAGCATTTAAATTTTAAAGCCAATTTTTATTCATTTAATTTCTATATCGTATCTATATCGTAGTGGATGCTATAACATTCATTGTAAATAAGAGTTAAAATACGATGTTCTGACTACTCTTATAATATACGTCTGATCAGATTTCGAATATTACAACTAGTTTCAAAAATAATTGCCTGTATATTTTAGCAGCTCCCTGAAATTTTTAGCGTCCACGAACTTGTTAAGGTACTCCCGAAAACGAATTTTTTAGTTCAGATGAGGTATGTCTATTTATAACACGCTGCGACCGATCATTTAGATATGTGTTCATAAGCTTTATCGCACAAGTTCCGAAACCAGAATAGTTTTCTAGTTTTGACAAAAGAATTTTATGGTTAATCGTGTCAAGGGCTTTTGAAAAACCAAGCAAAGTTAGAGTAGGTGCGTAGTTATCAAATGCAGGTCGAATGTTTTAAACTTTACATAAAACATAAAAAGCTTTAAGAATTCTATAGTTTTCAAAATTGACTTTATGACATCTTCATCTCCGACCGTTTCAAAATGGAACTTTTCTTTATGTTGATAAAGAAATTGATGATCAACTCTAAACGACGAACGATGAAACGTCCATCAATTTATTTGATTGTAAAAAAAAGTCATTTAATTTATTTACATCCAAGTCGCAGTCTGAATTTCCCTTCTTTTCAAAAATCTGAATTTCCCTCCAATAGATTTTTAATTATTCCATAATGTTTTTGTAGGGACATTTACATTGAGCTTAATGGCAAAGTATTTTCGCTTTGACTCTCGTAAAATACGAGTGACATTATTTCTTGAGCTACGAAAAGTGTTCCAGTTTCTTTTTGTAGGGTAACGTTTCCAAAAATTGTAGTTTCTATTTCGAATTTTAATCGCTTGCGCAACTTCACATTTAAAATCTTAATAAAAACCTTTTTATGGGCACATATTTTTCATACAGATAATGAACGAGCAGCATGAAATGATCTAACTTTGCATTGATGTTGGATAAATACCAAACGTTTCTCTATTCCAAAAGATTAGCTTCAGTAAATAAGGCATGCAAATCTATAGACTTAAACATGAATCTGCTCTATTTTTGGCAAATTTATTTTGTAAGAGACGAATAACATGTCATGATCAGAGATCCCAGCTAAAGAAAGCTGTTCAAAGTGAAAAACAGTCATTTGATGAGACACACAGAATAAATCCAATAAACTAGGTCTACAGTTGTGAGCAAAACGAGTTGGCAAGCTATTAACCACACTTAAGCCACAAGAATCAATAGAAACTAAGAGTGTTTTAGATCGTGTATCATCCAACAGAAGATCGACGTTGAGGTCACCACAAAGCAGAATGTGTTCATAAGATATGTTCAATTCTACTATTTTTGTAAAGAAATTATTTAAAGCATACGACTTTTGAGGATTATAAACACAAATTGCCAGACTTTTTTGAAAACCGCTTCCGAATTCTACTGCAATAAACTCGACTTTATCGGTATAAACCAACTTAAAAATAATCTTATGACACGATGCATTTTTAAACATTTTATGTTCTTATAGTTCCTAGGCATAATTTTTCATTACGTCATTAAGCTTTGGAATGCCTTGCCTCATAGGATAAGGGAAAGAATATGGGATAAAAGTAGGAGAAGTACTTTTAGGCACTCAATCTTATCTTTTTTTTCTAATTCTTAGTCTCGCTAATCTATTTCATATCCACATCTTTCTCTTCTAGTACTTTAAACTATTTTAATTTTCTTATAAGTTTTTTTTTCATGTTTTATGCTTAGTTTTCAATAGATTAAGATAAGTGTAAATCCTATAATTACATTTAATTATATAATATAATTTAATAGAAAAAGCCTATGCTCTCTGTTCCACTTAAATTTTTATATATTCTACTTCAGTTGGGACCTTCTTTAATTTTTATATATACTTCGACGGTATTTTGTTTATTTGTGCAATATTTGGAATCCCGGGACTGCTTTGGGACTTCATAGTCCTAAATAAACTGAATAAGCCAGAAAATACAATGATTATTTTTAAATAATTGCCATGCTTATTATAAAAAAAGTGTTCAATAATATAAGCACAAAATAAGTAAAAAAATTTTACAAAGTTAAATGAAATTAATAGATTCATAGTTAAACTCAAAACTTTTAATCCTAGTGTAAAAGAAACATATCTTTTTTGTGACTTAAAGATTAGAGAAAGAGTCAAAAATTTTTAAAAAAGTAGACCTCAGCAGAAAATTTTTGCATGGTTAAATACCGGGATCCTGAAAAGAAAATCCCATGATTCGGATAGAAACTGTACGAGATCCCAATATTGACTTCCATAGTATGTACATACTTATAATAATGCATTATAAATAACGTAGTGTTTGATAATTTTCAACCATTTCAACCAAATCTTATTTAATTTTCTTCGCTATTTCTAGGTTCTGTCTTCAATCACTATTTGTCATTTGGCAACTAACAAAATGGTAAAGATCACAGAGCTGCGCAAGTAGAACAAAAATGCCTTACATTTGACTCGCTTTTAAATACCCACCAGAAAATATGGAAGTAGTGGCTCTTAGAACATATTCCATAACAGCTTGAATAAATAAAAACGGAACTACTTCTACGAAGTTAAATGTTGAATAGGTTCCATTCTCGCTTCTGTTGAAGTTAATTTGGAATACGTTCTCCCCACGCTTCTCCCCAAGTTGATTTAGAATAAGTTCTCTTCTTCAAGGTAAAGTTAGCGTCGAAAAACGTGCCAAGTATATTTTTTTCTATTTCATATTTTTTGTGATTCTTTTCAGTTGAAAGTGTTCGTAGGGAGAAAAAGATCATGCAAGATTAATTGTGAAAAGTTTTTTAATTGTGTTTAATTCAAATTAAAAATAATTTGAAAAAGTGTATACTTATTGGGCCTTACTAATAGTTTGGTACTTTCATAGAAGTGTCGACATTTCCGATTAAAGCTCATACTTTAAAAAATTTCATTCCAATAAACGAGAAAGTATCAACATGTGCTTAAGTATCATACTTTAAATTAGTATCGGCTTCAGCTGATGGTAAGTATTTTAGTAGAATGTCAATTTTTATCTGTCAAACAAGGCAAAGCACATTCACAATAATTTAAAGCTTATACTTTTATCAATAGTAAAATTGATATTAACAAAAAAACGAATGTAGGCTTCAAATTTATTATTTAACTTTTTATTAAAAGAGATTAATTTTTAAAAATATACAAAGCACGCCATATTCGAAGAAAAACGCTTTTCGATTAGAACCGACGTCAAAAAAAACTAACTGGACTTTTTCTGTGTTGCCATATCTAGTTGTTTTTAGCAGGTCTGATGCTGTGACACTTTGAAAGCGAATACTGATTTCGTTTATTGATACGGAGAAATAAAAAGTTGACTACTAACGAAAAGCTTACTTATTAGTGTCAGCTTTTTCTTAGTATCAGCTCTTGACTATTGGTAAGGCCCATTATGTTTACAAGTAATTACAGGTGAACTGCATCAAAAGGATTTTGGGACCAAATGGAATAAAAAAAAAATTTACAAGACTGTTTGCAGAAACTATTTTAGTGGACTTTAATGTTCATAGAAATCATCAGAAGAAGTACTTCAAAGGATTCAACAATATTTGAGAAATTTTGTTCAGTAAGTATTTTTTGTTGAAAGTTAAACAAATAATAATGTCTTATTTTAAAGATATGTTTGAGACCACAGCTGAGACCACATTGAGACTGAAGATAATTTTATAAAAGCAATGCAAAAACCATTCAAATCAGCTAAAAATAAACATTTTAAAAATATATGTATTAAAAAAGCAAGGAAATAACCTTATAATTATTATTTTCAGTTTCGTTTTGATATATTTATTTGTGTTTCTTTTAATGAATTAAAAAGTCTTTTATAACGTTTAAAATTTAAATTTATAAAAAAAATTTATAGAGAGATTTTAGGTGCGATTTATAACAAAAAACGATGAAAATTATCAACTTTCCATTAGAAACGTAACTTTTTTATTGACTCCAAGAGAAGTGAGAGAAGAACTACTTCCCATTTAACTCCAATGGAAGATAATAAAGAAGTACTTTTAGGTTGGCTTCGAAAAACGCGAAAACGGAATTACTTCTTGTTGAACTTCTTTTCCACCAAGATTAGAAGTGGTTTTGGGTTGACTTCAATAGCAGCGAAAACGAAAGTACTTCTTGTTTCGTTTCTTTTTCAGCTGGATGAGAAGTTGTTCCAGTTTGGTTCCGATAGAAGCGAGAGTAGAACTACTTTTTTCTGTAGACATCGCCTGTAAACATAGTATTGGCCGGAATCGTAATTGGAACAACTTGCGGTTGCAAAAAATTAGTTCCAGAACTTGTTCGGAAGCACTTCTTTTTTCTGCTGGGTACTTTCTCTCCTATACAGTTGCATTTCAAAACATGCTCTTTAGTGAAGAGATCTTTGAAAATATATTCAGTAATGAACAAACAGATAATATAACATTTACGCCATAGAACTTTATAAAACTGAAGTACTACTGAAGTACCACTACAGCTCATACTACGGGAAATTCAAAAAGTCACTGACTACTCAAATTGCCCTCTTATAACACTGTATGTTGGTCACTCTTAAAACAGATTAAAATATGTTGAGCAATTTCAAGCCAAACCTGTAGCGTTTGTTGTAGCGTGTTTTAACTCAGAAAGTCATTTAATACTTCTGCAGCGTTATGTTAGACTACATCCCAACCTACGTATATTACGAGCAGAACGCTAGCGGTCGTTATTCTTTCACTATTAAGGCATTTTCCTACTTGGTGCGCTCGGCATTCGAGTGAAATTCGAGTAAAATTTTTTTACAGAAAAACGGCTGTCTCTTATAAGACATATTTAGGCCAATTAGGCCCGTTGTGGTATCAGGGGTTAATTATTTCCACTCTATCTAAACCAGTTGGAGCTATTTATAAAGCTAATTACTCGGTGGACCAAAGATTTTGAGAGCTCGTCTAGGTCACTGTGGAAACAGTTACCTAGGCATTTTCTGGCCAGCGCTGGGCATGTGCAGAGAAGATGTGTTGGGGATTCTTCTTCCTCCTCGTCTCTGCAGCTTCTGCAGAAGTCGTTATGGAGGAGCAAATCTAGGTGCTGCCAAACTTTAGTTATTATGGAAACCATCAGCCCTTTCTAATATCGACACGTCAACTTCAAATTAAAGTTTCATACATTAAAAATGTTAAAAATTAATAAAAAACTAGTAAGAAATGATCTTCGACTGGGTCGAAGTTAAAATACCCTCACGGCCGAACCAAAGTATATTCAAAGTCTTAGGCAATAAAATGTTTATGTGTAAAAACATTTTCGTTATAGTTTTAACCGAAAATATTCGCTTTTGTTTTTTGATAAAGTCACATCAAAGTTTGTATGGGAGGTGGGCGTGGTTTTCACTCAATTTGGTTGAATTTCATAAACATAGTACACGTTATATATCAAAGTTCATATGGAAATTTTCAAGTCCATATATCAATTTTTGTGGATTTTAGAGAGATTTTACATTTTTGATAAAGCCACTTTGTATGGGAGGTAGGCGTGGTTTTCATCCGATTTGGCTCATTTTTGAACATGACCTTTATTTATTAGATAAAAGCTTAAATATTGAATTTCGTGATGATTGCTTTAAAATTACGGCTGTAATCGTGATCACAGACAGACGGACAGACGGACATGGCTAAATAAACTCGGGTGGTGATGCTGATCCAGAATATATATACTTTGCTATACCTACGCCTTCTTATGGGCGTTACAAACGGAGTGACAAAATTAATTTACCCCTCCTTTACGTTTTTTAAGCGTGGGGTATACAAATATTTTTTTAAGTAGGGAAACGCAGCCAGAGGCCGAAAAAAGGTCATGTTTGTGAATTTTTGTAAGGAAACCTATGGGATATTTTTAAATGAAGGTTTTATACCTAAAAATATACACATTCAAAAGTATTTTTAGTTTTTTTTTATTAAAAAAAAAATTAATATTAAGGTCGATACAGCATTTTTTGTAGAGCGCTCTGAAAAAAAGGTGAAATGCGGTGACCAAGATTGCTCCTCTTAATTTAATCAGAAAGAAAAAAATGAAATATATTATTAAACTAGATACTTAAAACTTGCTAATTGTCATAGCGGATTTTGAAAATATTTATTTATCACAAAATGGCGGACTTTCGAACGTAAAAAAACGATTTTCGACCAAAAATTCGTCATAATTTTGCCTATAAAAAATGAACGAAACTAAAAAAAAAAAAAAAAAATCCTATGACAAGTACGAGATTATTATGAATAAAATAAGCAAGCAAAAAACTCAAAACGATCGGTTCACTGAGCTTCGAGAAATCTTGGTCACCGACTTTGAAAACATGGTTTCGAGAAAAACTAATTTGAAAATAAGCGCCAGCACTGCGCGCTATAGAAGGCGGTTCACTCACTAGGCTATAACTTTGTTATTTTTTGAGATATCGACTTGAAATTTTCACCACATATTCTTGAGAAAGGCTTTTTAAGGCTTTAAGAAAATGTAAAAAAGGTCTGACTGCGTTTACCCCCTTAAGTAATTCTTAATTCACCCCAGAAAAATTTTTCCTTATCTCTTACCGTTTTTCTGTAAAAAATATTTAATTTTTACTCGAATACCGAGCGCGCCAAGTAGGAACATGCCTTAAACAGATCAATGGTCAGATCACAGGGCTTTCCTCTTTTTTAACCAGTTATTTGTACCAGTTAACCAGTACAAGAAGGGCGGATTGGCCTAGATATAGTGAATTACTTTCATAAACCTCAACGCCCCCTTCAGGGATGGAGATTTCCTCATACTGGCTCTTAAGGGGACTGTGAGAGAGTGTCATGTCCATTGATATATTTACAAATAAAAGACGTCCTCATGTACACTGAACTTAAAAGTTTCAGAAAAATTAGCGTGCCTCTCTCTTGCTTCACCCTTTGTGTGCACCTGTTTTGTTACTATACGTATCGTACAACCTGTGCCATCAAAATGCAAACTGGGGAAATGCCCACGAAGTTTAATTAAAGGGCATTTATTTTAATTTATAAAATAAAAATAAATCAGAAATATTGCACATTGGTACTTTTGACCAAAAGAAATACTTGTACGAATCAAACAAATCCATGCGATTAAAACTCAAAATCTTTCAGTGCATCTCAAAATTTTATTCTAACAAGAAGCTGTTATGCGAGTCGAGTGCGGTTTGTTTTTTGTTGTTACGCATGCGTTTGTTGTTTGTATGCGCGACGGTAAATTTGGAGGACGTCGAGTGGGGTGTGTGACACTTTTTATTTTCTACACATGTTTTTGTTTTCGTGTAAGAACAAAAACAGAATTGTATGAAGGACCAAAGTTAAAATAAACTGTTTTAAAGACCATGCTGGCCAAACGGGCCACGTATAGTATATGTATTCAAATTTAGGCTATGTTACTACTTGCGGTTTAAGAATCTAAGTCTTATTAATTTTTTATTCGACATGCGGGTCAACACATGAAAAGCCACGCATATTTCATCAAAAAATCGAATCGTACGAAAAAGTCGTTTGACTGTTGTTTTTTTTCCAAACAAATCCTTTTTATGCGCACATAATGTACCTGCGGAACATTACGGTAATATTACACTACATTCCCCGCATTAGTTCCGCGCACGCAATTCCACGCTCCATAAGCACTAGTTCAATTACCTGTTACAGCCGTCAGATGGATTCCTACGGCCAACAAGACGCATGTAAATGCGTTTCGCGTGCTCTGAAGGTTGAAGGAAGCGCCACTTCTATCACGTGTTTGAATATTAAGAGCCTACATATAGATACGCGGAATACGAAATGCTATAGCACGCATTCGTTATAAACATATTCCTAAATGAGCTTAGAAATGAACCCCGCAGGATACGGCATAAGTTTGTATGCATGTGGGAAACATCCTTGCAAGAACGGCGTAGAAAACAGTTTGCAAAAACCGTGGCTGGGATGGTTTCTGTATCGTAACATAGATACAAGCTCACGCACACACTCACACACAAACACACCGAGGCTTTGCATATTGAAAGCATTATACAAATGGAATGACATAAGATAAACATAAGTGCAAATTGGCTTACAAATCAGGGATTTTCCTTGTTGCTATTTGACTTTGGCATATTATTCCGAAGTTGTTGCTTTTTTCTCAAACCATTCTTTAGGTCGTAAAGAGGTAGGTATTCGATATTGGATTTTAAATTGTGGGAATGTATGGCAACAAGTAGGAGTACAGCTCTAATAAAGCAACTTTATTTTAATTTTTTGTTGCTATTTTTAATAACAAGTGTTGGAAATGAAACTATTTTTTGAGAGTTGGCGTTTTGAAAATTTATTTAATATCTTTTAAAGCTGAACTTCAAAATTAATAGTATTTTTCCATAGAATAATTTTTTCCAACTGAAAAAATATGCTTAGGTTTTTGAAATTTTCATAGAGTTTTTTTAAGTTTAAATATTTTTACTAGATTCAAATTATAAATAAAAATAGGGTGTATTTAGACAAAGTATTTTTAACATTCTCCCCCTCGTTAAAACACCAAGTGCTTTAACCATAGTTAGGAATTTATTGCTTTCTGACATCAAGTCTTGCTAGTTTTGCAACTGGACGAGTTAAAATGCTTCCCCTTGATAAAACTGCTGCACTCCTTACGTTGCCGTCTTTTGCTTTATTTATCGACTGAACTATCCCCATAGGCCAATTATTTCTTGGTAGGTTCGGGTCACATAAAACAACAACATCACCAACTTCCATTGGATTACTTTTCTCGTGCCATTTTGTTCGTTTTGTAAGCGTAGGAAGATATTCGTTGATCCAACGTTTCCAAAACATGTCAGCGAAATACTGAACCATTCTCCAATTCTTCCTCAGCAAACAATCTTCATTACTGAATTCACCAAGCGGCTTTTCACCATTTGATGATCCAAGCAAGAAATGATTTGGTGTGAGTGCTTCATCTGTTGATGTGTCCAAATCAACATAGGTAAGAGGTCTTGAGTTAATTACCCGCTCGCATTCAAGCAATGCATTATAAAGAGTATCATCTTTAAACGTAAAACTTGGAGTTATTTGATGTAGAACTTTTTTAACGGATCTCACCAAGCGCTCCCAGCTACCACCCATATGCGGTGCAGCTGGTGGGTTAAAGTGCCATGATGTAGACGATGTGGTAAATTTCAGTGCAATGTTCTCAAAATTCACCTTTTTAAGGGAACTGTTTAGCTCATTTTCAGCACCTCGAAAGTTAGTCCCATTATCACAATATATTTCTATGGGCGTACCACGTCTAGATACAAAATTTTGTATAGCCATAATGCAGCAGTCTGTTGTCATATCGCGCGCAACTTCAATATGTATTGCACGTATTGTGAGGCATGTAAAAAGAACTCCCCAACGCTTCTCTTCATGCCGAGCCACTTTCACATGTATTGGACCAAAGTAGTCAAGGCCGACGAAGGAAAATGGCCGAGTAAATGATGATAGGCGAGCTTTTGGAAGCACTGCCATTTCTGGGACAACTGGCTTTGAATTCATATTTTACAAAGTTGATAGTTTCTACGTACCTTTTTCAACTCGACTCTTAAACGAGGTATAAAAAACTTTTGACGCAACTCATTTAAACACGTATCGTGGTGAATGTGGTGAAACTTTTCGTGGAAATGTTGAATCAAGAGATGGGTAATATGGTGGTCTCTTGGAAGAATTATAGGTGTTTTTGCATCATCATTTATGCAACCAGCTAAGCTAATTCTTCCTTGCATGCGTATAACTTGGTTTTCATCTAGATATGGAGAACATTTGTAGAGCATACTCGACTTTGAAACGTTCCCATAGTTGTCCCTCATCAAAACAGCAATTTCATCTTTAAAAAAGTCCATTTGCATTTGACGATAAAGAAAACTCTCCGACCACGCAAATATAATCGAACTATTTGGATAATGATATGAAAGCTTTTTCTTCATCATAGCCTTCTGCTTCAAATTGTGAATAAACGTATATATCTTTACAATAGTTTGAATCAATTTCTTCCAAGACGAGAATCTATTAAAATCAATAAAATTGGAATCGTTTACCTGTTCTGAGTGAATCATTACCAAATGAGGTCTTAATTCTTCAACAGGCTTTGTGACTTTTGATGTTTTCATAGGCCAATTGGATTCAGGTTGCCTTAAGAAATCTGGCCCGGTAAACCATCTGGTTTGCATGTCAAATTTGAAAGTAGATGTCCACTTCGTAGCATCATCCGCAATATTTTCTTTCGTGGGTATGTAACGCCATTCTGAAATCTTGCTGTTTTCGAGAACTTCTCCAATTCGATACATAACAAACTGCTTGTAATTGCGAGGATCAGCGTTCAACCAAGCTAAAACTGTATTTGAATCCGACCAGAACCAACGTCGTTTGAATTGCAAGTTGTGCATGCTGCAAATTGTATTGGCTAATCGAACACCCAATACTGCTGCCATTAATTCCATGCGAGGAATAGACACTGGTTGCTTTGGAGCGACTTTCACCTTCGAACTTACCAAGGAGCATTGGACCCCAGCTGCTGAAACTGTTCGAAAATATGCAACGGCTGCATATGCCATTTCGCTTGCGTCGACAAAGGTATGAAGCTCCACTAATGAGTCTGTTTGAAGCGAGTACCATCTTGGAATTTTAACTTTTTCAATATCTGGAAGGAGCTTTACCCATTTTAACCATTTTTGAAAGACGTCGTCATTCACTTCATCGGTCCATCCTTCAGTAGTTCTCCAAACTTCTTGAAGCAAAATTTTAAGGTAAACGACGAAAGATGACAAGAATCCCAAAGGATCGAATATAGACATAAGGGTTCTTAATATGTCAGTTTTCGTTGGCCTCTTATTTCCAGATAACACTTCCTTGTTAACTCGATTTAATTTAAACGAGAACGTGAAATTATCTGACTCAGTAGACCACCACATACCTAAGACCTTTTCTGTTGTCATCTCAATATTGGAACCACCGATTGAAACGTTGCTTTGTTCTTCCAACGCACCGAGAGTCTGCAAAACCACCTTTGAGTTTGATCTCCAGTTTCTTATAAAAAATCCACCATTGCTGTGTATAAGCGCCACTTCTTTTGCTAATCGAATTGCATCTGCTTCGGAATCAGCACAATCCAGTAAATCGTCAACGTAATGATGATGAATAATGGATTCGACGGCTCTTGGGAATTGTGGTTTGAACTCCATAGCATTTATGTTCTTTACGTATTGCGCCGAACTAGGTGAACATGCAGCACCGAAAGTCATCACCTGCATAACATACACATCCGGACTTCTTTCTCTTTCGTTGTTACGCCAAATAAATCGCTGAGCATTTTAATCTTCTCGCCGTATCTGGACTTGGTGGAACATTTCTTTGATGTCGGCACAAATTCCAATTTTCTTCATCCGGAAACCGTACAGAACTGTTAGAAGTGGAGCCATCAGATCAGGTCCATTCAGTAGCATAGAATTTAAAGATACCCCGCGTACTTTAGCTGCTGCATCCCATACCAGACGAATTTTTCCTGGCTTGTTGGGATTGGTGACAGTAAATATTGGAAGATACCATGTTTTACCACTGGAGTTATCAACCTCTTCTTCGAATAGCTTTCGGGCATACCCTT
This sequence comes from Pherbina coryleti, assembly GCA_943735915.1. NCBI lineage: Eukaryota > Metazoa > Arthropoda > Insecta > Diptera > Sciomyzidae > Pherbina > Pherbina coryleti. The sequence goes on from OX030951.1 coordinate 82,594, forward strand.
TTTGTACCAAAGCATCAATTTGTTGAGTAATGGTTTTAATATGATCAGGATCGAGTTTTCTCTCTAAGCACTGTAGACGCTTAAAGGCCATCGGAAAGCTATTTGGGATTTCGATATTGTCTGCCTTCCAAATTAATCCCGTTTCGAACCGCTTACCGATACGTTTTGTAGTTGATTGCAGTATTGAATTTGCTCTTCTATCTTCTGGTGACACTAGCTCACGCTTTTGTCCAATGTTTTCCAATGAGAGGTAGTCCGTTACTATCTTTTGCAGGTTTTCCATTTCATACTCACAGGAACATTGTTCAAAGTGATGGTATCCGAGGGAGCCTTGCGCTGACTCTTTGCCGCCATGAATAAGCCATCCCAAACGAGTCTTGGATGCATATGGCTCACTTGCTTTGCCTTCAACAGTCTTTAAGGAATTGCAGACGTACCCATTGTTCAAACCAATAAGGATTTGAGGAACTGCTTCATTATACGTCGAAATAGGTAGCTTGCTAAGATGCCGATATGAAGCTAAATCATGTTTAGTGACGCTTTGTACTGGCAATGACAGTTTATTTACAGTGCGAACATGGATCAGCTCGAACATTTTTGCTGCGGCGTTTCGACTTGAAATTTTTACAGAAACTTGCATTGAGTCTTCCTCGGTACGAGATGTTTCTGCCGTCCATTTTAAACAGAGATTGTTCTTTTCTCCTTCTAAGCCTAGTTGATTGCAGATTTCCTTTTCCATCAGCGTAACATTTGATCCATCATCCAGAAACGCAAAGGTGTCAATTGAATGATGCTTGCTATGTAGAGTTACTGGCAGAATTTTGAAGAATATGTTCGATCCGTTGTTTGAACTCGAGTGTGCAGTGACCATGGTTGGGTTTTGTTGAAACTTATGTAGCAGCTTATGATGCCTAGCTTCACAGTCTTGAATTGGACATTTTGAATCAGAGCATCGGAAGTTGCCATGTTTCTTGAGACACAGACGACAAAGTTTGAGCTGCCGCACTTTGTCCCACCGATCAGCTAGTTTCAGCTGCTTGAATTTGTCGCACGATTCAAGAAGATGCCCTCTGTTGCATACAGGACACGTAGCTTGAGTTGTTGTAGTCTTAACCGCTTCATGTGCATGAAGATTGCTTCCGGTTTTGTGGGAAAGTATGGATGGACTTACCCTGGTAACAGCCTCTGCAACTTCGAACAACCACTTGGAGAAGACAGATAAATTTGACTCCCGCTTTGCAATGAACATAGCCCAATTAAGCTTAGTTTGTGCTGGTAGCTTATCCACCAGTTCTTGTAACAGCAAAGGATTATTTAGGTGGGAAACCAAATCAGAAGCTTCTAAGGTCGAGCACAAGTTTCGAACTGCGATGGCGTAAGTGACGAGGGTATCCAGCTTCTCTGGCTTTGGTGATGCTTCAGATCGAATTTTCTCCAACAAATTGTTTATTATGATTTCTGGGCGACCAAACATCATTTTCAGCGTTCTAATTATTTCCGGAACATTTTTTGGCAGCATAAGATGGCAGCTAACAGCATCGAAGGCCTTGCCTTTTAAACTTCTCTGCAAACGTAAAAGATTTTCTGCGTCTGAGTAGCCACATAACTTGGTGCTCTCCACGAACGAGCTGTAGAACAACGGCCATTCTTCAGGTTTCCCAGTGAAATTTGGTAAATCCTTGCAAAGTGCTTGCCGTGCTGAGAGTTGAGACTTTGAAGGACATCCGTCATTAGTCACAGGGTCGTTCTTGATCGTATGCTGATTTTCATGACTAAAACCTTGGACCGAGTTGCTAGTATGATTTGGTAAATTCGAAACCCATTCTTTGATCCGGGTTGAAGCTGCACTGCGGATGCTCGCACCATCCTCCGACATTGCGATATCTCAAACTTACGTTCCAAGAATTGCTTTTCCTGTTCTAGGCGCTTCAACTCTAAAGCCTGGGCTGCTGCGGCTAAAGATTTTTCTTCCTCTAAGCGCTGGAGCTCCAGATTCATTCTCCTTTTCTTTGAAGACGTGCCTGAATGTGCAGATATCGAGTGAACAGATTTTGTCGTTGATAAGAGCAGGGGTTGCTCGTTTGCCTTTGTTGCTGCTTGCCCTGTGCACTTGGAACATTTCCAATCGTGGTTCTCCACGGAGCTGGTAACTCCTTCGCATGCATAATGATACCATGTATCACACAAATCGCACTGGACCATTTCCATGTTATCTTCCACGTCACATCGGCCGCAACTCGATTTAAACGCGACTTTTCGCGGAGAATGGCAAACGAACATTATTAATTTTGAAGAATGTTGGAAATGAAACTATTTTTTGAGAGTTGGCTTTTTGAAAATTTATTTAATATCTTTTAAAGCTGAACTTCAAAATTAATAGTATTTTTCCATAGAATAATTTTTTCCAACTGAAAAAATATGCTTAGGTTTTTGAAATTTTCATAGAGTTTTTTTAAGTTTAAATATTTTTACTAGATTCAAATTATAAATAAAAATAGGGTGTATTTAGACAAAGTATTTTTAACAACAATGCAGTTTTTATGAAATGGATTGAGAGGGACTTTTGAAAAGAGATGAAAAGAACTCTTGTCTCAAACTCTAACAGCAAAAGTTAGTTTAAACCAGTGAGTGGTGTACTTTACACAAATAAGCTGGATTTGTTGCATTTGCTGTCAAGGAGTCAAGGAGTATCCTCTGAAATATGAATCTCTGTGTAATTAATATCAATAAGGATAAATATACAATATGTTTGTAAAGTTAACTGTTATTTTTACTCAAAAACCCTCACATATCTTCAAAAATGTGTTTACTCTTAGTGCCTAACAAGATGGTTTCCTTGCCTTTATTTTTAATTTCGTTATCAATAGTTTTTTAATTAACGGTTATATCAATTCCAAAAACATGCCCCCAATTTTCCACCCAGGCCTGTTAGTTCCTTCAATTTTTTGGAAGTTTAAGTAATAATAAATTTTTGAAATGCCAGCAACGAAAAATTTATTAAATTTTCTATTAGAATCGCTATTTAAAAATTTTTCAAAAAATCAAGTAAAAAATTACATATCTCCTAAATCAAACTATATTATAAGAAATGGCTATGTCATCATAGGTATTTTTACGTTACAACGAATCTTCATCCTTTTTCTAATTCGTAACCTCATCCTTTTCTTCACACTTATTCCTATTCAAATTTTTATCTAAATTTTGTCCTAGTCCTTGTCCTACTTGTTGTCGTAAGTCTTGTTCTATTTCCTTTTCAAATCCTTAATCTAATTCAAGTCCTAGACCTTGTTCTTTTTCTTGTCCAAATCTATGTCTTAGTCCTTGACCAAGTGTTTTTCGTAATTCATGTCTTTTTGATAATCGTTGTCTTTATCCTTATCCTCAAAACTTGAACTAAGTCTTGTCCCATTCTTGTATTTCTTCTAAAATCCTTGCCTTATCCAAATTTTTATTTTAATCCGTGTTCCACTTCTTTCGATAGTCCCAGAAGAAGGATTTATTCCTTATCCTCTCTCTAATCCTTCTTCGACCATTTATCCATTTCCTTACCTTAATCCTTGTACTTATCCTTGGCCTAATACTTGTCATATTAATTCTTAACATTTTCCTTGTCCTACCCCATTCACAGTCCTCGTTGTAGTCCTTTTTTAATCTTTGTCCTAACCTTTAATAATTCCTCGTGCACGTGTATGTCATTATCCTTATTCTAAAATCTGTCCCTCATGCCCAAAACTTTGTCTCAGTCTTTGTCTTGATGATTGTTCTATTCTTATTTCTAACCCACTTGCCCTTGTTCACATTCTTATCGTAATCCTTATCCAAATCCTTGTACAAATCCTTATTTCAATCCTTAATCTAATCCTTGCTCAAATACTTGTCCAAACTCAGTCCCAATCCTTATCCTTATTCTTTTTACGTTTGTAGTTTTTTCTTTCACTTTTGCTTTTAATTCAGATTCTTTTTATTCAACAGCTTTTGCTTTTGCTTTTACTTTTATTTTTGCTTATTTTTTTTATTTAACAGCTTTTGCTTTTACTTTTGCTTTTGCTTATACTTTTTATTTAATAGCTTTTGCTTTTGCTTTTGCTTATACTTTTGCGTTTGCTTTTGCTTTTGTCTTTGTTGTGTTCATGAGGCTTTGAAATCAATATTTTCTGGTTGAACCATGCAAGCTTCTATTGCAAAAATGTCTCGAGCACGTTATCGTCTTTGAAAATGACCCTTATTTGCTTTTAATCGGTTGAAAGCCCACTATTCGTTAACTGGGCTTCGGTCCAAACCAAGATTTTGCACACAAGTTAGGGTCTTATACAGGTAAAATATGCAGAAAGAAACTAAACCTAAGGTTTCCCAATGGTTTGGCAAACTCAATACTGCCATAATAGTGAATATATTAAAGCTTATGGAAAGCTTTACTTCACACAGAAAATAAAAGAATTGATTTATTACCTAAACTAGTTTAGCTAATGTGAAATTTTCTATTTCACCTAATCTTTTCAACAACTTTTCTACTTACACAGTTAATTAAACAATCATGCATTAGGTAATTCACCTAATTAAAATTTGTAAATTCTACTAAAATTTTGCTTATTAAATCATCTAATTCTTCTAGTCATTTTACCTAATGCAAGTTGTCGATTTGTTCTTATGAAATGTAGCATTTGAATGTTAGCTGTTAGGGGTTAATTCTTAAAGAACTAATTGTTTTTTATTTCGTTGTTATTTAATTTCACTTTCTTTTTATTATGTGAGTTTTCTTTTTAAAATTGTACAATATTATTTTTTCAAGTTGTTCTTTATTTAATTTATTTCGATTGGTTTATGTATCCTTACTTTTAAGTGGAAAATTATCTAAGGAATTGAATGAAATTGAATGTTTTTCCTAATCTGAAGTTGGTAAACTATTAAAATAAATAGTTGATTTTTCTAAAATATGTATCTGTCGTTTCCACTCTTAAGTGGGAATGCAATCTAAATAATTAGATAATTTTTCTACACTTAGTAGGTGGCTTACCTAATCTGAAGTGGACATAGTTTAAAAAAAATTAGCTAATTCTTCTAATAAATTATGGGTCTTATCATTTTATGGCTGAAGGTACACCAAAATATTTAGGTTCTTTATTTACTCTCGCACTTAAACTACCCAATATATGTAATTGTAATAATTAACATTTAGAAATTGGTAGCGCACCTAATCAAATTCGTTGACTGAAAATCACCAGATTACTTTAGCTGAATTCACAACATTTTTAGGTAAAAGTTCTACTCTTTTTTTTCTGTGCATTATCTTAAAACATATGCATTTTTCAGAACACAAAAAAAACTGTAGTACGGTGTAGTAAAGATATGTTTTGATATGCATTGAAATACTGCACAAAACAAAACAACAAAATAAAATTCAACATGAATAACATTCATAAAATATCGTACATTGTACCGATTTATATGTTTTAATTTTTTTTTGCACTCCCGTAATTTTCTTGACATAATAGTTCTTATGAGGCGGTAGCATTTGGGATTTTTTTTTCTCATATAGAGCGATACGGCTTAATGTATATATACTCTAAATATTATAAAAATATATTTTTCGCAATCCTTACAGTAAGATCTGAATAAGAACGATCGCTGGAAACTTGTGATGCCCGTTATGATAACCCGGTACCTTACTAAATTGTTCCTCTATGACTTGATATTTTATTTTACAACAAAACCCAAGCACTTTTTCGACACTAACGTAAAGCTTTTTCATTCGAACATTTGCATTCGATATCAAGGCTACACTGAGAAACAACAGAAGCAGATACTGTTGAATAGCGAAGATGTACATGAAACGTTACGATCAGTGTTGTTTTACTGGAGATATAGTTAAAACAATCAAATAACTCAAAAGCAACAATTTTAAAAATATCTATGATCTTAAAAGCCAATTAGTAAAAAAAAACAGACTTCATACTCAGTTTTTTCTCTCGAACATAAGAATTTTTTAAAGAACATAAAGAACATCAGAACATCATATTTACAAGCTCTTAATGTTTCAAAGATATTTTTCGTACGCAAGTAGTCGTCACTGGAAAATACGTTAAGATAAAGAGTCTTGTCGAAAATGCCTCTTTTCAGCTTGAGTTCTTAAATGTTCTTAGAGATATCTAACGCATTTAAAAAAAAACAAAAACTTAATAAAAACATTATGAGAGCTCTGGAGATATATTCAAGTTTCAGTTTTTTTCGGACAAGAAATAAATTTTAAGCTTTTCTCCGCAAAAAATCATCAGTTGTGTAACAGACTGCAAAAAAAAAAAAGCAAATCCTTAATATAATAATAGTTTGATATTAATAAATTGAAATAAATAAAAACAAAAATAAAATTTTTTTTCCTAGCCAATAAAGCAGCATTGTTGTATGAGAGTGCATATTCTCGGATGTGATTGCCTTTGATTGATTAAGAATTAATTTGAAGTAACTTTTAAGTTCGTTGATTAACAAATATGTTCAAACAATACGAATGGCCAGTGACGAATATTTGGTTCGTATGTATGCTGAAAAATCTTTCAAGCAAACGATACTCTGAAGATTTTTGGTGGGAATAAATAAGAGAGTCCAACTGAAGAGAAACAAGCAGCCAAGAAGAAAAGAAAAATCATTGACAAATGTTGCAAAAAGGAAGAATTCTCTTTAAAGGCAAAGAAAAACTAAAAGTTTTGCAGACAAAGGCTAGAATGAGAGAAAAACCGGCACGTGTTTCTTTGTAAGTTAACTTAAATATCTGTGTGTGTTCGTATGTATACATACAGACGGTTCGTTAATACAAATATACAAATATATATGAAAATGTAGCCTTGGATTGTGGTATGTCGTGGGGGAAATCACTTTATCAAGACTTTCATTTTCCGTTTTTTTGTATTTTCTCGTTACGACTCTTAAGAAAAATATCACGGGAAAGCAAGCCGTAAGGAATGGCAATTTTTTTTCACCCTAACAGATTCCAGAGAATGAAAGACAACGAATAGAAGAAACAAAGAAAAGCAGCGAAAATCGAAGGATATGACATGAAATGTTTTCATGTCTGACCTTGAGTTTTCCGAGACACAACGGTAAATTATGTACAAAATTAAGAAAAATAAAAAAGAAACACATGAATTCCAAGAAAAGACTCAGTGGGACACGAGGAGACACAAGTTTTACTTTTCAAATGTAATTTTGATCGAAGCTTTAATCTTCAATAAAAAATCTTGTCAGTTCAACCAAAGTAAACGAAATAATTTTATATCGTATAGCACCAAATCGGACAAAATCCTAGCACTATAATAACGACTGTTAAAATGAGAACCTTGTGAAAAAATGCTGCTACACATTCCTATTCTGCAAAGAAATAGTTATTTCAAGATCCTAGTAAAAGATTTCAGGTTGGCAACAGGCTACACAGAAACCACCTGTAACATAAGCACAACATTGCGTTGTTCTCCAACCTTTTCGTCTCTCAGCTAAGAATGGCCAAAAATAGCTACAAAGCCGGGCGTTTGATAAACCACCCATCTTGCACCAACTCTTGCATTTTCCTCAAACAAAGCACACATTCGAGGCAGACGTGCGAAGAAGACGTTCCGAGTACCGATTCCTTGTTGATGTTTGAAACATTGCTGCGCGACCGTTGTTGTTGGATGCCACCCACTGATGATTGAGATTTCCTTGCAAGGCCACGAAGAGGACATACTTGTTTTTCAAGTAGGAATTGTTGTTGCCTAAAAGGAAATTATGTGATAACAAGAAAACCTTCAACAGGTTGCAAAGGTGCCAAAGCATATTCATATGAGAACTCACACCCAAGGATCTCGCCTTCTAGAGTATGAGCTGTATTCTTTGTTCACATTGCAAGCACATCCTCTTGCAAGAGTCTGTAAGAAACACAACCATAAAACATGCGACGACAAGTGTCGTCCTGAAATGGTCAAACTTCTTGACCTGCCCCACCGTAAATAAACTCGCATTACATTCTATCGTGTTGTCAATCGCTTTTGACCGAATGTGTATTCAAAGAAGGTGCTGAAGGTGCTGGACCCTCTTAGCCATCCCACATACTGTCAACTGCACCGTAAACACTTCCTCCTCAATTGAGTTTCAACGCTTTTCCTTTATATTTTTCTTTCGTTTATTTTTCATTTGTGTGAAGCCTTCGACAAATTTTTGTGTGAGTTTTTCCTTTGTTTTTGATTCTACATGCTTCCTAAATTTGTTTTTCTGATGTCTTCGTTGTTGTGTCACCAGACTGTGCAGTATACTTTCTGTGCAGGTGTGTGAGTTTATTCAAAATTTAAAATGAAGTGTTAAAACAACAGTTTTTGAGAAAGAATAAATTTAAGAAATCTTTTCAAAGTTGAGATTTCTCATATTAGTTGAAGTGGATGTAATCGATCTAAGTTCATCCTGATATTACTTGTAAGAGTATTCGAATTCCAAACCTCGATATTTATAACCACACTCGTACTGTTTTATTGTACCAGTGAATATAACTTTGTCGCGTGGAAGATATAAGGCATGTATACAGGGGGGGCTAAATACAAGTTTTTTTTTTTTTTTAATGCAAAAAAATGAACAAAATTTAACTTTTTCCATGTATTATGGCTTTATTAGTAAGAGTCCCATTAATTATGGAACACAGCGTTGTTCAAGTGGCTGCCTCGGCTGGCTTCGCAAAAGCGCATTATGTCACTCCAATTTTCCAAAACCTTGTTGATGGTTTCGGGCTGTAGCTCACGGATTGCTTGGATGGTATTGGCCTTAAGTGCTTGAATCGTTTCCAGATTGTTGGCATAACATCGGTCCTTCACGATTCCCCACAAAAAAAAGTCTAAAGGGGACAAATCGCAGCTCCGAGGCGGCCAATTGACTTCGCCAAGACGGCTGATAACACGATTTAGGAATTTAGTGCGCAAAAGATTGATTGTGGCATGGCGTCAGGTCGTCCAAACTTATGTCTCCAATTGCAGTAATAAAAGTTGGTTTGCATGGCTCTGTAACACCCACCGTTGACCGAATAGCTGTTCCCAGCCTCATTTTTGAAGAAAAATGGTCCAGTGATGCCACCACTCCACAATCCGCACCAAACTGTCACTCTCTGTGGTTGCATCGGCTTCTTGTTTTTGAATGGTTGTATCTTTAAAGATAAACGGTTCATTTAAGGGTTAACGTAGCCCCCGAGATGAAAATGCGCCTAGTCAGAAAAGATGATTTTTCACCCTTTTCAAATAACGCACTATTTGGGCTACACAGCACTCACTTTGGAAATAAGTTTCCAATATTTATTTCCCAACGTTGTTCAAGCGTAAAGTGACTCATTTCTTTCCGCGGAGATATGATATTAACTTTATGTCAATATTTCGAGCGGGAACTGTCAGTGTCAAAATAACCTAGATTTAAAAAGAAAGCACTAGATGGTCCACCCTGTATATTCTCGATCGCCATCCTCGCTACATCTACCTCTCGAGTCTTAGCAAGGTAAGTTTAAATGCACCTCTTCTGATGTGATTACAAATTAAACTAGTAAGAAATGATCTTCGACTGGGCCGAAGTTAAAATACCCCCACGTCCGAACCGAAGTGTATTCAAAGTCTTAAGCAGTGAAAAAAATGTTTATTTGTAAAAACATTTTCGTCATAGTTTTAACAGAAAATATTCGCTATTGTTTTTTAATGAAGTCAATTTGTATGGGAGGTGGGTGTGGTTTTCACCTGATTTCGTTGAATTTTATACACAGAGTACATGTTATATATCAAACTTCATATGCGAAATTTCAAGTAATTTATTAATATATTAATATATTAATTTTTGTGGAATTTAAAGAGATTTCACCTTTTTGATAAATTCACTTTGCATGGGAGGTAGGCGTGGTTTTCATTCGATTTGATTGAATTTCATACTCACAGTGTATATTAAATAGCAAAGCTCATATGCAAAATTTCAAGTCCATTAGTTTTTGTGGAATTCTAAGATATGTTACCGGTTTGATAAAGTCACTTTGTATGGGAGGTAGGCGTGGTTGTGATCCGATTTGGCTCATTTTCGAACTTAACCTTTATTTTTAAGATAAAAGCTTAAATATTGAATTTCGTGATGATAGCTTGAAAATTACGGCTGTAATCGTGATCACAGACAGACAGACGGGCAGACAGACGGACATGGCTAAATCGACTCGGGTGGTGATGCTGATCAAGAATATATATACTTTTCTATAAATGCCACGCCTCCTTATGGGCGTTACAAACGGAGTGACAAAATTAATATACTCCGTTTACGTTTTTTAAACGTAGGGGTATAAAAATAGTTCGCAAAGTCTTGCATTTTAAAATTTTTGACATATTTTCGAATATTTTTCTTTAGCATTGAACAAAGGATTTCAGGTATAATAAAACCTATTCAGTCAAGTCTGCCTTAATTCGAAATGAGGTGATAGATTAGTGGAAAGGAAGGGTCAATTAAGCGAAATATGTTTAGGATATTCGAAGCGTCGAGGAAAGCCGTAGAAATATGTCAATTTGAGGCAAGTGTTATGCCTTTACCAAGTTATAAGGCAATCTCATCCACAAACTTCTCTACCACCAATTACAACTTCAAGTCATAAATATTTATTAGAAATTGCGTTAATTAGAAATGAGGAAAGGAATTATCAAAAGTTTAAAGCATAATACCATGACCTCACTGGGATTCGAACCTGAAACCTCTGGCAGGTAGGTCAAGCACGCTACCTACTCCTCTACCTAGGCCATCAAGTATCGTATTCGTATTCTGTGAAATAAAAGACTCTTCTTTTAAAATTGCAGATTTTGTTTAAAAATTACTCATAATTGGTCATAAATCTTTTATCGTTTTAGATATTTAGTCGCAACCTAAAGTAATCCATAATTTTGTAAATTAAAAAATCTTCAATATTCATAATTGTTCATAACACTGAACAAAAAAATCAATTTTTTTCCAAATTAACAATGTTCCGACAATGGATACTGGTAGAGGGGACAAAAAAAGAATACACGTGTATCGGCGTTTTGAAAGTTTACGTATGAGTCTTATTTTAGGGGGGATTTAATTTTCCCCCTTTTTTAACATTTTTATAGTGAATCGGCATGTTATCCATACATTTTGGATATAGGATGTGTCCTGAGAACTTATGTAAAATACTACGAGTAATATTTTTGTGGAACATTTTAACCTCAATCTAAATGTAAACAAAAGAGTTGCGATGATTTTTGAACACAGTATTTTCAATTCCAGTCTGTTGCACTCAATTCTTTTTTAACTTTATTCTGTTTTATCGACCTTATTGATAAAAAAGTAAAATAAGACTCAAATTAAAATTAAAATAGTGGTCAATATCAAAATATCTTCGTATATTTTCAGTCGTAAATATTGTTTGAAATTAAGCGATGTTTTGCTTTTTTCACATATTTCTACAAATAGTTTTTTTTTTAGGAAATAGGAACAAAGTTCGAAAACTCTATTGGTTTATAAGTGGCAACAGTCACGGTTGAGGTCATTAATAATTGATAAAATGAAAAGAAATTTATTTATTTTTAGATAAAAAAAAAAATTCTCGATTTGAGGTAAGAAAAAATGGTCACCCTTTTAAATCATTTTTTTATTTTACTCTTGATGCTTGGTCTGATCCTATACATATACATCTCCATTCGGGTTTTATATCTTTTAATGATTATCTCTATACTTGTACTTAATGCTTTAAGATTTTTGGAGCATTTCTTGCAAGAAGCCTTGTTGAATTTCCTATCTTTGTCGGAAGACTTTCAGACTTTGGAGTTCATGTCAAGCTGTTGATAATTCAATATATTTTGTAAAAAAGAATGCAACTAAATAAAAATCATGTTTAACTTACATTAAATATGCCATCCGCTTGTAAATGCTGTTTTAACGAAAGAAAGCAGAAAGAAATTATCGAAGCAAATGCTTAAACGATAAATTAACTAAATTAAAATTAAATAGAAGCCACAGGTAAGAAATGTTAGCAACTTTAGTAAAATGTTAGAACGAAAGTAAAAAATAAACAGGGTCGCTCAAATGCAACTAAAAAAGTTTGAAGAATTGTACACTTTTAAATTGGAGATTTATATGTTTCTTAACTATTCAAGCTAAATTCGAGCTAAAAAACCCGGTTTTTTAATTATTCGAAAATTGCGATTTTTAAAAAAACCGGGTTAGTTTAAAACAAAAAAAAATCCGAAACGCCGAATAATTCGAACCGGTTTTGCATACCCTAGTCAAAAATAATCAATTCTAGAATCTTTAGTTGGATAAGAGAATTGATTCTTTTTTCATACACAATTGCTTCCTTTTTCCCGGTGGGGAGTTATAGGCATTTTAGTGAACATACCTGTATTTGTGCGTATATGGTGTATATGGGGAAATGTTTGCAAAGTTCCAAATCTGCGATATCGGATAACTTTGGAATTACAGGTCGCACAGCATCGGAATTCGGTATTCGGACTCAATTTACATGTGTCGTTCCACTGGTAAAATTTTATGGACGTTGGACAAGGAGCGTGGCATTTTTTCGGTATCCCAAATTTTCGAACTATTCATTTACTTATTTCTACTTAGTCGTGTGTTTTGACTGACAAAATTGAGTGGTAACGGGGCGTGGCACCGCCCATACATTTCAAATTTATGATATCGAATAGCTTTGGAACTAAATGCCGTATAACAATGAAACTCAGTATGGATTTACCACTGCTGTAATGTATTTCTACTAGAAACCTGGGACAGGCATTGATAAAGGGAGTGTGGCTCCGCCCATACACGCGAAAGTTTTGATATCGAATAGCTATGTAAATAAAAGTCGCATAACATTGAAACTCGAAATGCAGTTACCACTTGGTGATGTCCTACTAGTAGAAAACTGGAACGAACATTAAACAAGGGGGTGTGGTTCCGTCCATACAAGCCACAATTTTGAGATCGCATAGCTTTGCAAGTAAAAGTTACAGTACTTACATTGAAACTTCGAATGGAGTTAATATTTGGTGATGTCCTGCTATTGGAAACTGCAGTGGGGAGTGAAAAATGAGAGTGGTGTCAAACTAAATGGTGTCAAAAAGTTTTAAATATACTTATTCTGTTCCCATATATAAGCTGGGTGCAGCAACGCGTGCTGGGTGTCTATTATTAAAATATTTACGATTAATTTAAACATAGCAGTAGTACTCCAAACAACAACAAAAAAAAATAGTGTAGAAAAATATATTACATACGAAAAGTTAAAATCTCTGTCCATACAAACTATATTTCATTAGATTTTGATGTGTTACCCTAAAACACCTTTTATAGCAACAAAAAAGAGTCCACACAACATCATTTTATAACTACAACATATATAAACTCTAGTTCTGAACCATAAGCTCTTTATCTTAAACGGTTTCATTTTCCTTGCACCCCAGAACAAAATAGTTCTTCATATTAAAACAAATTCAAACTATTTAAAAAATTGAAAACCTTACTACATAGAAATAATTTTAAAAGTTTTATTAAATGTGTACCTGCAACAGTCAATAAAAATTTTAGTTCCATGGTATGAATTCTGAAATTAATATTGAAGATAATACTGAAAATATTTTTGTAATGACATTAAATTTAAAAATTTAATCATCATTGCATGAATCTGTACCTTCGCGAAGACTTAAATGCAATATGCTTAATCAAATTAATTAAGATACAATTAAAAATAATATAAGTATATAACAACTTTTATTTTGAAATGTTTTTAATGATAAATTTTCTAAAAAGCGTTTTTCTTAATATTTAGGAAAATAAAAAAAGAGGAACATGCAAAAGAAAATAGAAATAAAGAATTTATGGGTATAATTTTCACATGAAAATCTTGAAAACGAACTGTTCAAAATTTTTATCAACGTTGAATTTTTAATTTAAAAAAAAAAACTAAAAAAACATACGAGTATATTTAAGCTGTGTTTGAAGAGCACTTTGAATGAACATTTTTTTTTTCATATTTTTTTTTATATTTTTTATATGAAATATATTTGGACAGATTTTTTTCTATATGTTTACTTTAGTTTTGCTTATATATATCTTTTTTAAGATTTTCATGTATAAAATTCTTCCAGATAAACCCTCGGATTCCTTTATTTGCATTTTTGCGAATTGTTTTTGCAGAACGTGTCTGCGATATCTTGTCGATCCCAGAACACAATCTTTTTAGGAATTAATTTTGAAGTCAACTTAATATGACAATATTTTAAAAGAAATATTTAAATAAACTCGTTATTCAGTATCTTTAAAGTAAATATTTTTTTTATATTTGAATACAAGAATTTTTACATTAATTTCGAAAAATTTGGTACTTAAGATTTTAGTACAGAAAACTCTGACCTATAAAACTTGGTTTTTATAATTTCTTATCTAATATATAAAATTCTTCTGTCACGGGGTGCGTGATCGAACTCCTCCGAAACGGCTCGACCGATTTTCGTGATCCTTAGCGAGGATATTAGTCAGGGGTGAGAATCGAACAACATCTATTTTTCATCCCCCTAAAATAAGGGGGCGTGGCACCTCCCATACAACCCAAATCTACGGTAGCGAATAGCTCTGAAGTTATAGGTCGCATAGTATCGGAATTCGGTGTTCTATCTCAATTTACAAGAGCCGTTCCACACGTAAAATTTTATGGGCGTTGAATGTGGGGCGTGGCAATTTTTCAGCCAAATTTTCAGTATAACTTTCAAGCTATAAGTCACACATTAATGAAACTCGGTTAGAACGTTCTATTTAGTCGTGTCTTTCGACTTGCAAAATTGAGCCAGTATAGGCCAAAGGGGTGTGGCACCGCCCATACAATTAAAATTTATGATATCGAATAGCTTTGGAACTAAATGCCGTATAATAATGAAATTCAGTATGGAGTTGCCACTTGGTGATATATCTACTATAAAACTGGGATGGGTTTTAAAAAAGGGGTGTGGCTCCGCCCATACACTTTAAATTTTTGATATCAGATAGCTTTGGAACTAAATGTCGTTTAACAACGAAATTCAGTATGGAATTAATATTGGGTGATATTCTTCTACTAGAAAACTGAGACGTCATTGAACAAGGAGGTGTGGCTCCGCCCATATAAGCCAAACTTGCGATATCGAATAACTTTGGAATTGTAAGTAGCACAGCCTCGAAATTTGGTTATCAATTTCCACGAGTCTTTCCAGTTAGAGATAGAGATAGAGATAGAGATACAGATAGAGATAGAGATAGAGATAGAGATAGAGATAGAGATAGTGATAGAGATAGTGATAGAGATAGAGATAGAGATAGAGATAGAGATAGAGATAGAGATAGAGATAGAGATAGAGATAGAGATAGAGATAGAGATAGAGATAGAGATAGAGATAGAGATAGAGATAGAGATAGAGATAGAGATAGAGATAGAGATAGAGATAGAGATAGAGATAGAGATAGAGATAGAGATAGAGATAGAGATAGAGATAGAGATAGAGATAGAGATAGAGATAGAGATAGAGATAGAGATAGAGATAGAGATAGAGATAGAGATAGAGATAGAGATAGAGATAGAGATAGAGATAGAGATAGAGATAGAGATAGAGATAGAGATAGAGATAGAGATAGAGATAGAGATAGAGATAGAGATAGAGATAGAGATAGAGATAGAGATAGATATAAATATAGAGATAGAGATAGAGATAGAGATAGAAATAGAGATAGAGATAGAGATAGAGATAGAGATAGAGATAGAGATAGAGATAGAGATAGAGATAGAGATAGAGATAGAGATAGAGATAGAGATAGAGATAGAGATAGAGATAGAGATAGAGATAGAGATAGAGATAGAGATAGAGATAGAGATAGAGACAGAAATAGAGATAGAGATAGAGATAGAGATAGAGATAGAGATAGAGATAGAGATAGAGATAGAGATAGAGATAGAGATAGAGATAGAGATAGAGATAGAGATAGAGATAGAGATAGAGATAGAGATAGAGATAGAGATAGAGATAGAGATAGAGATAGAGATAGAGATAGAGATAGAGATAGAGATAGAGATAGAGATAGAGATATAGATAGAGATTGAGATAGAGATTGAGATAGAGATAGAGATAGAGATAGAGATAGAGATAGAGATAGAGATAGAGATAGAGATAGAGATAGAGATAGAGATAGAGATAGAGATAGAGATAGAGATAGAGATAGAGATAGAGATAGAGATAGAGATAGAGATAGAGATAGAGATAGAGATAGAGATAGAGATAGAGATAGAGATAGAGATAGAGATAGAGATAGAGATAGAGATATAGATAGAGATAGAGATAGAGATAGAGATAGAGATAGAGATAGAGATAGAGATAGAGATAGAGATAGAGATAGAGATAGAAATAGAGATAGAGATTGAAATTGAGGTTGAGGTTGAGGTTGAGATTGAGATTGAGATTGAGATTGAGATTGAGACTGAGTTTGAGATTCAGATAGAGATAGAAATTATTTCCGCTACGACAGCAACGCGTCGGGTACCAGCTAGTATATATATACTAGCGATACCCGGCGCGCTTTGCTTCACCCGGCAAGTATATTGGAAATAAAAAAAGATACAGTAGTTTCGACTATGTCGTAACACAAGACGTAGAATTAGTCAATTCGCTTTTAATGACATCTTTTTTCAAAACTATTTAGCAAAATATTTATTCCATACACCTGAGCATATGACCTTTAAAAGAGTACCGGAGAGGGTTAATATGTATGACCGACCCCCATTACTTTTGCAAAAGGAACATTTTTGCCCTCAACACCTATTTCCTCCGACCACTCCTTAGGGGGGCTCCATTACAAATATTATGGTTTTTGTATATTTATTCCATACACCTGAGCATATGACCTTTAAGAGAGTGCCGGAAAGGGTTCATAGGTATGACTGACCCCCATTACTTTCGCAAAAGGAATATTTTTGCTTTGGACACCTATTCCCTCCGACCACTCCTTAGGGGGGCTCCCATACAAATTTTATGGTTTTTGTTTATTTATTCCATACACCTGAGCATATGACCTTCAAGAGAGTGCCGGAGAGGGTTAATGTGTATGACCGACCCCCATTACTTTAGCAAAAGGAACATTTTTGCGTTCGACACCTTATCCCTCGGACCACTCCTTAGGGGGGCTCCCTTACAAATATTATGGTTTTTGTATATTTATTCCATACACCTGAGCATATGACCTTTAAGAGAGTGCCGGAAAGGGTTCATAGGTATGACTGACCCCCATTACTTTTGCAAAAGGAATATTTTTGTCTTTGACACCTATTCCCTCCGACCACTCCTTAGGGGGGCTCCCATACAAATTTTATGGTTTTTGTTTATTTATTCCATACACCTGAGCATATGACCTTTAAAAGAGTGCCGGAAAGGGTTAATGTGTATGACCGACCCCCATTACTTTTGCAAAAGAAACATTTTTGCGTTTGACACCTTATCCCTCCGACCACTCCTTAGGGGGGCTCCTATACAAATTTTATGGTTTTTGTATATTTATGCCATACACCTGAGCATATGACCGTTAAGAGAGTGCCGGAGAGGGTGATTATGTATTACCGACCTCCATTATTTTTGCAAAAGGAATATTTTTGCCTTTGACACCTATTCTCTCCGACCACTCCTTAGGGGGCTCCCATACAAATTTTATGGTTTTTGTGCTGGAAAGGGTTAATATGTATCACTGACCCCCATTACTTTTGCAAACGGAGCATTTTTTCCTTTGACACCTATTCCCTCCGACCACTCCTTAGGGGGGCTCCCATACAAATTTTATGGTTTTGTCGATAAAACCGGAAACTGTCGATAAATAGATAGCAAGTTTAAGCAAACAAAAACATCAAATGTTGGCTTTATATTTCATGTAATTGTGTAAAATTTATATAAGTTAGAGAGTTCTAACATGAATTTTTGTCGCATTGAGGATCAAGCAGACCAACAAGTGCTAACATCAACATTGTACGATCAGTACTTTAGGCCCACCAAAGGCTCAAAAAGTTATTTAAATACCGACACCTGATCACTATCAACCACCCTACTTACCTCCGAGAATGACGTATTCTACGTCAAAAGTAAATTCAAAACTTTTATTAGTACTTTAGTCTGACACCACGCTCATGTTCCACTGCCCGTTACAGTTTCCCAGTAGCAGAATACACTCCTAGGCAGCAATTCCATTATGAGTTTCAATGTCCTGTGATTTTAACCATAGCTATTCTGTATAGAAAATCGGGCCACACCTCCTTTTCCAATGCGCGTATCAGTTTTCCAGTAGAAAAAGTTTGGCAATTAGTAACTCCATACTGAATTTCATTGTTTTGCGACGTTGAGTTCCAAAGCTATTCAATATCAAAAATTTGACTTGTATGGTCGAAGCCATTACCTCTTTTCCTATGCTCGTCCCAATTCTCTTGTAGAAATACATTCTCCATTCTGAGTTTCAATGTTATGTGACTTCTACTTCCAAAGCTATTCATACCTAAATTTGAATTGTATCGGCAGTGCCACGCCCACTTGTCCAATGGTCACTCAATTTTCCCAGTCAAAACACACAACTAAATAGTACGTTTTTACCGAGTTAAATTGATATGGGCACGTGAAGCACGAATATCAAATTTCGATGCTGTGTGACCTATAATTCACACAGCATTGGAAGGAAGTATCCAATTTGGTTCAGTCGTTTTCAAGTTTTAAGCAACCGAAAAAACCAAGATAGATAAGAATATAGATACATACACTAAGGGAAAAAAATATTAAATTTATCCAAAAACTTTTTTAATTTATCCAAAAAGCGAGTCATTTTTGCACCAATAACGCATTTGCTTAAATCGACTACGTAAATATTTAAAATTTATTTAATTACTTTCTTATTTAAATAAAATATAAAAATATTTAAACAGAATTAATAAAAAATATATATTAAAGTTATGCACGAATTTTTTAAATATCTTTCAAATATTTACTATTTCAAAATAAAACTATCGCATTTAAAGAAAATTTATATAAAAATTTTTAAATTAAAAAGCAATATATTTAAATATTTCTCACGAGCTGCGTCCATCAAATGCCATTGCTTGTATATTTTATTTTTTTTTTATTTCTTTCGTTCTCAAACGAAAGAAATTTCGTTGACCAAACGTCAAAAATAGTTTAAATTAGAGAAAAAAAAGTGAACCAAAATAAATATTAACCAAAGTATGCAGGCAAATGACAATCAGTAAAAGACATTCTTGAGAAAATGTCCGATTGTCACTCACACCTTGCATGAGTTGATCATACGATCAACCATCGCAATCACACATAATCTTGGCAAAATATTCAGGTTATATTACCCTTGCAACAGTAACTAAATGAGATCTATAAGATCTAAGGTGGCAACTGCAAGAAATAAACTGCAGGAACAGAGTGCGATGCTGTTGTTGCTTGTTGGAATATGTGTGTACGTGTGCGTTGCTGTTGATGCTTGCTTGTATGGAATATGTGTGTACGTGTGTGGTACACGTAAATAAAATTCAAATACGGAAAAAAACGAGTTGTAGGGAAAACATTTGATTTATCCACGTAAATATTTAAATAAAATTTATACTGACGCGTGGATAATGCTTATATGCGTTATTTCCCTTAGTGTAGATATACATATATAAGAGAGGGGGAACCCCCAGCATATTTATATAGCTCTCTCCCCATTTGTAGTACTGTTGCCAACAGTGACCATATGAAGTAAAGTACTAAATTTTAGTCTGATAAGACCCAAACCGACTGAAATATAAAACTTTCATTAATTTGTGGGCGGTAAAAGGGGGTATGACAAAAAATGTTCACATATAAACCATGGTACGGCCAATAAGAACACAACAAAGAAAACCTCAAGCAAATTGGACGCTCCGTTCTTGAGTTATGTAATTACAAACACAAATTTTTTATATATATACGACTTTTTTATATATACAGATATGGGAAAATCATTAAAATGCCATATCTCCGGAAACATTGGGCCAATTTCATGCGAACTTACCCAACGTACCCTGAAATTTTGGTTGAAATTGGTCGACCCGTTCCCGCAGCAAGTGGTGACATCAAAATGTACACTACTTTTTATATAAATAGGTTTCATATTTACAACTATCAACTAATGCGCACATACTTTTCCAGCTATAAACAATATAAGGTAATCTGCTATTCCTGGTTAGCTAATATGAATTAATTACTTTCATCAAATTAGCATAACCATTATTCTGTCGTAGCCGTGGTACCATCACACATAAAAAAGAGACACAAAAATGGATCTTGATAAGTGTTTTATCAAAACTTCAACCTTTGTAATGTGAGCTTAGCAACACTCCTAATAAAAGCTTTTTATCAGCTACTTGATAAGAGATGGCAGCACCGCTGCTACTGTTTGGCAGCACTGAGTCTGAGTTGAGACAGCAACAGCATTTGTCTCATTTCCTCGTTCGTGTTTTCGTATAAAGACGAAGTATCGCTTGTTTTGCGAGAGTCAGACACTGAATTATATTTATTTACATATGTGACCCGGTCTACGAAAAGGGACCTTCGGTGTGAAAATATCATTTTTCACTTTTTTGGCGATTCGGATAGACTAATGTGTGCTCTTTCTAATGGCGCAAAGCAGAAAAAAAACTTGTTTTTACACCGAAGGTCCCTTTTCGTAGACCGGGTCACATATGCTTATATTTACACATTTAATTATTTTTAGCATTTTACTGTAGGGAATTTCATTAAAAAAGAAATAAATTCAGTCTATATTGCAATTAACATTGTTGTTGCTTCATTAGCTTATTTTTTCGATCATACTTATAAGCAAGGCGTAATCAATAATAGCTTTTAAACACACAATGGAAAAGAAAGAAAAAGCTTTGTACTGCTTAATGCAGCGTTTATGAATAATTTTCTATGAAGTTTTTTAGATGGTATTTAATCTCAAATTTTGATTTACAGATCCACATGACGAGTTTTTGATTCATATCATGGTAATTTGCAAATTGAGTAGGTAATAATTATTATATTTACACTATTCCGTCAATATAACAACAACTATTACTCATGGGATTCTATTCAGATCTCAAAATGGTGCAAAAATAGTTGGAGGTCTACGAACTGCCGCAACCAAAATAATGAAAACATCATATCTTCGAATATACTAAAATACGTCTATGGGAGTATTATACCTTTCCCCAAGCTTAAGATAATTTCTAACAAGTTTTTTACTGAAACCATTTTATAGGAAAAGTATCCAGTGCTATCTCACCTGAAGTATTTAATTCAAACAATCAATCAAAAGGATCACTACGAATGTTCTAAATAAATGCAATTTAATCAAACATCCCTTCCTCATTTCAATTATAACAAACCCTTTAAAGCTTAACACACACACTTGCTAACAAAGTTCAAAAGTTCAAAGTTCATAACACTTAAACCCTTGCAACTTATTTAAAAACATGTCAGTGCCTTAAATACCACTGATAATTGGGTAATTTCTGTGAATATTTTCACCAGAAACAATTCAACAACAAAGTTAATCATTATTTCTCTTCATATCTATACAACCCTATCCTACGTAAGGTTACTTTGTGTGGTGTTAGCTATGAACTTGTGATGCTCACATGATATGAGGCATGAGCTTATGCCTCACCAACCCGTTCTGTTTATGGGTCGCTTAAGTGTCCTCCCAAATTCAAGCAGTTTTGTGGCAATCAAACTAACTTTTTTCAAATATGCGACAAACTTGGTGTCAACTCTGAAAATTATCCTGGATTGGTGTTTGACCGTCCCATTAGAACAACATAAACATAACAAAGGGTAGGGTTGTGAGTGTTCCTTTTTATGCATGACAGGAATAACCGACAAGTTAATTACATTTAAGGGATTTAAAGAAATAGGAGGGATTCAAGTGAGGGTTGATTTCTTGTTTGGGATATGCCAATTCATATACACGTGTTGTTGGTGTTGTAAAATTCACTTTCAATGCCATAATTATATCAACTACAGATATGTACAATTTTTCACACCAAAGCTCAAGTTTTTCACTTGACTTAAGCGTTTTTGAAGTTGAGAACAATTTCAGAAGAGAAAAATAGTAAAAAAGAAACTCTTAAAAATACTTAAACTAAAGCGTGCTGATTTGTAATAATAAAGTCTGATTTGTAATAATAACTAATAACTAATAACTAATTGTACATAGTGCATTCATAGTACTAGGTATATAATATCAACATCGACGAAGCACGAGTGTCAAAAAGCTCCAATTAGAAATGATAATTCAGCTTATGAATATAATTCAATATTTAAGCACCAAACTTATGTGAGAATATTTTGACGCATAGGTTAATTTGAAAATAAATCCCAACTCAAAGAAGTTTCATAATTCCAAAATATTAGAAGCAAATCAAAACCAAGAAGAGTGCAATGATCTCCAAACGAAAATATAAATAACAGACTTGAAAAAACATCAGAATCTTAGTCATTGAATGTACAGTCCGCCACATTTATGAAACCAGCCAACAACAAAAATCGTCTAAAATGTTCTAAAAGCCAGTAGAAAAAACCCGAGTAATACGAACGGCGACTGCAGTTGTTCAACAGCCAGCAAAGAAGATCAAAAATACACTCAACACAGAATACACAAAAAACAAAATAATGGATGAAAAAAATTTTAATTCTCGAGATAGAAAAAACAAGCGATTTTTTGCCGAGTGGTATAGCGGTCTTTGAACTGCCAAAAATCTGCCTGGATCGTGTGCAACGTTCACGATCATCCGAACCTAAAATACTTATTTCAGCTATCTATACCAAGAGCGAACACTCTGAACTATTGAACGCTAATTTATAGACGAATATGAGTACAGGAGTGAGAGCTTCAGTAAATTGAGTTGCAGTTAGTAGAGTTCTAGAGAAGCTCTTCAGACCAATAAGCAGGATCATTCGGATGCAAAGACACAAGGGGCTGAACAGCTGGTACTCCTCAAATTCCTTACTTCCCACTTCTTCAAAGACTTGACAAATACCATGATGAAAATTTGGCAATTTGAATGCCCAAAATGCACCAATACTATGGAGATGGCAAATGCGAAAATAAACATGTATGCATACGTATAGATATGCGACCGTGATCTTTCTCCTCACAATAAAAGTTGGTATGTATTTGTTTGAAAAGGCATCATTTAAATTAGTTTCATCATACGTCACCAACACAATAACAACAACAACTTATACGTATGCGCAGCAAAGAGAAGCATATAAAAATTCGGTAACCTCTTTTAGAAGCCCCGCCGCGCTGCAATTACGGACAAAGGTCTGTCTACACTTCACTCAATCTACACAAATACCTCAATAACATGCGTCCATGTGTTAGTCACGTTCAAGATACTCTATCTGTGCTGCAGTTCGAAAGTCGCCAATTTGAAGCTCGTTTTCTATGGCTGCTCGTTATATTGCTACCGTCTCGCGCCTCTTCGTCTCACACACTCTGTGTATAACGTTTTTCCTTACTCGTATGTTTAGTTAAAAAAACGAGTGTGTTCTGCACTGTGTATAAAGTAGGAACCTCAAAAACAGCAACAAAAAGTTGCATTGAAGCCGTTAACCTCGGTGTGCGATCATCACCCTTCACACGTCACCCTACCCATCATTATTCCTAACCAAAAGTGGCGTCAGTTGTGCGAAGCAGTTTTAAGCTATGCACGATAATTTAAGGTGATTTCACGAAACCCCCTGCTCAAACGTTAACTTACTCATATTTAGAGGACTTGTAGATCGCAGGGTCCAGCAGTTACTGTAAGCAGTAGATTTTTTATACACTCGCATTTTGATTCTGCTGAATCTTTTTCAGCGCTATTAGTTTCAGAAACATCGTACCTGCCTTGAGGAGCAGTTGTTCGGACAGGTTTATCAAGGAAAGAGGTGGAGGGATGAATAGCGTATATATAATATAGCTTTATAAATATGTATGTGTGTTTTTTTTATAGGTATATAATGGTGTAATGATGATGAAAGTACGTTCATTTGTTTATTTTTGACTTTGAGTAGATTTCTCTGTTTCGGCAATGAGGATCACAGTAGAAGTGCAACCAAATCTTTACAAATATATATATGTATATATATATATCTTATATATATATGTAAGATATATAGATATACTTAAAAAAATTCCTAAACAGATGAATTTGGGTTTATATTGCAAATTGCGTACTTTTTGTTAAATTAGTGATGATAGAGACTTGATTTTTATTTTTAACTTTAAAACGAGTTGTAATTTTCTTATATCTTTTCAATGGCAAAGTTATTATTTCATTCTCATAAGCTTTTTATTAAATATTTCTTAGAGCATGCGTCATTACATAATAAGGATGTTATTTTTATAATTACTGTACATATTTTATAACTAACAAGCGTTTTTAACGCCTTCATTAGTTAAGCTGATGATTAACGTACGATGGTTGCTACCAAAGTTGAGAGACAGAAAAGTAAAAATAAATATTTATTGAATATAAATGAATACATAGAATTAAAGATTAATTCAATTCAACATACGTCTGAACAAATTTTCGAATCATATTTTCCTATCCGAATGAGGTTACTCCAAAACACGCTTTTTGGACGTAAAAACTGCTTCTTCAGGCGTCAAAAATATGCGGAAATAAAAATTAGTTATTGTGTGCCAATTCATTGCTTTGTGTGCTCAAAAAGTCACTTGCTTAAACCGATTTGTGAGATCTCGCATTGTCTTCATGGAGATAGTTGGAGATAGCTTCAAGAGAAGCATTTAATTCTAAACATAAATTGAATAATGCTGTATCACTTTAAAAATATCGCAAAAACACAAAATGGACTCAATGCTTGTGTTCACAAATTGTGTTCTTATACAATAAAACCAATATAAAATTGTACATTGGTGAAAAGATCTATCCATCTTTTAATCATAAAATGTTTGTACACAACTAACTCGATTTGTACATTTTTTGATTTGTGACGAAGTTGAAGAAAAAGAGCGATATGTTCATTAAATTAATGATTTTGCACAAAAATGTTAAAAACAATCATAAGAAGTAGTAACCGTTAATGTTTAAGTTAATGTTGTAAAGGTGAAGTTGCTTGAGTTTTGAAAATCAAAAATATTAGTTTTGACAATAAACATTATTTAGAAAGCATTTACAAACGAATTCAATACTTTGTTTTTACGAGTGCTTCATTAAGAATGTTTTACAAATGTTAATCTTAAGTATTTCTAACTTTAATGATCTGAGAAATAATGAAACTGATTGCTCTTAGTCACTTTGGTTTTGATCACCAGTAAAAATATAAAAGGTTTAAATGGTTTTATTTTATTTTTTTTTTTTATACATGCATTTACTATGTTCATTATTTGATTTTTACTAGTGTCTGTGAAATATTCGAAAATATGTTAAAACGGTCTTTAGTCCCGAATATTAAGATTTTTTAAAAAGTCCGTATTTAAAAGTTTATAAATATTGGAATAATATATATATTTTGAAAATATATATATATCGAAATATATTGAAATTTTCTTATTAATGCATGTTTTTTACAAATTTATAATAAGAAATATTTATATAAAGGGTGATTTTTTTGAGGTTATGATTTTCATGCATTAGTATTTGACAGATCACGTGGGATTTCAGACATGGTGTCAAAGAGAAAGATGCTCAGTATGCTTTGACATTTCATCATGAATAGACTTACTAACGAGCAACGCTTGCAAATCATTGAATTTTATTACCAAAATCAGTGTTCGGTTCGAAATGTGTTTTATCGACAAATTTTGTTCAGCGATGAGGCTCATTTCTGGTTGAATGGCTACGTAAATAAGCAAAATTGCCGCATTTGGAGTGAAGAGCAACCAGAAGCCGTTCAAGAACTGGCCATGCATCCCGAAAAATGCACTGTTTGGTGTGGTTTGTACGCTGGTGGAATCATTGGACCGTATTTTTTCAAAGATGCTGTTGGACGCAACGTTACGGTGAATGGTGATCGCTATCGTTCGATGCTAACAAACTTTTTGTTGCCAAAAATGGAAGAACTGAACTTGGTTGACATGTGGTTTCAACAAGATGGCGCTACATGCCACACATCTTGCGATTCTATGGCCATTTTGAGGGAAAACTTCGGAGAACAATTAATCTCAAGAAATGGACCGGTAAGTTGGCCACCAAGATCATGCGATTTGACGCCTTTAGACTATTTTTTGTGGGGCTACGTCAAGTCTAAAGTCTACAGAAATAAGCCAGCAACTATTCCAGCTTTGGAAGACAACATTTCCGAAGAAATTCGGGCTATTCCGGCCGAAATGCTCGAAAAAGTTGCCCAAAATTGGACTTTCCGAATGGACCACCTAAGACGCAGCCGCGGTCAACATTTAAATGAAATTATCTTCAAAAAGTAAATGTCATGGACCAATCTAACGTTTCAAATAAAGAACCGATGAGATTTTGCAAATTTTATGCGTTTTTTTTTAAAAAAAAGTTATCAGGCACTTAAAAAATCACTCTTTATATCAAGAATAAGATGAATTACACAAAAATTAAAAATACTTAACTTTTGAAGTGATACTTCTTTTTACGTATTGATGGTACAATTTTTTTTAGGGTTTTTCAAGTTTTTACTTCTGTGAATTTCAAACTGTTGGGTATGATCTATATATAAATAGGCTCTGAAATCGGTATTCGACCTCAAATCACACGTACCATTCCACGGTTATATTTTTTGGGCGTTGAATGAGGGGCGTGGCACTTTTCAGCAACCCAAATTTTCGATATAATTTTCGAACTTTTTCACAAATCAATGAAACTCGGTAGGAACTTTCTATTTAGTCGTGTTTTTCGAAAAATTTAACGAGCATTAAACAAGCGGACAATTCAAAGTTTTTATATCGAGTAGCCATGGAAGTAAATGATGTATAACAATGAACTCAATATGGAGTTCCCACTTGGTGATATCCTTCTACTAGAAAGTAGATCAACTAGAGAGTAGAATATCGGAAGTGTGGCTCCGCATATATAAGCCAAATTTTTGATATCAAATAGCTTTGAAAGTAAAAGTCACAGAACATCGAAACTCAGAAAGCAATTACTATTTTGTTATTTCCTGGTGGTAATGCGTATGGTGCAGTATGAGTTGAGTTACGTTTGCTCATGAGCAAAAAAAGAAAAAAATGTTTTCAATAAAAACACAAAAAAAAAATTCAATTTTTAAATGGTAGACCAAAGGCGATACTAGTACTGTTAAAATTGTAAGCTCCAGTGAGACTATAAATTTCATATCTGAATTAAAATAGGAATGCTTAAAGAATAAACAGGAATTTGGATACTTTTCAAAATCGTTTGA
>OX030951.1:115000-182500 GCA_943735915.1 Pherbina coryleti
ATTTCCAAGCACAGAAATTTACTCTACATACCAATTAATCAAATTGCTGTAGATGCCCAGTGGAAACATAATTTCAGAGTTTTGGACCTCATATTTTTATATACATTTTGTTCACAAGTTATCAAACGGCGTAACAGCACAGCGGTAAAGCGTTTGACCATAACGCCAGCGGCCCGAGTTCAATTCTCGCAATGAGGCTTTACTTTTTGTAAAATTTTCTCACTTTGTTTTTATTTATGTTTTTGCTCTCCTTGGGCTGCACAGAAATAAAAAATTCAAATACGGGAAAAAAACAAGTTGTAAGGAAAGGATTTGATTTATCCACGTAAATATTTATATAAAATTTATACTGAGGCGTGGATAATGCTAATATGCGTTATTTCCCTAGTGTACGAACAAATCGACAACTTGCATTAGGTAAAATAACTAGAAGAATTAGATGATTTAATAAGCAAAATTTTAGTTGAATTAACTAATTTTAATTAGGTGAATTACCTAATACATGATTGTTAAATTAACTGTGTAAGTAGAAAAGTTGTTGAAAAGATTAGGTGAAATAGAAACTTTCACATTAGCTAAACTAGTTTAGGTAATAAATCAATTCTTTTATTTTCTGTGTACCTTCAAATGACTGAGGTAAAGGCATAACACTTGCCTCAGGTTCAAATTCACATGTTTATATAATTTTCCCGATACGCTTGGAATCTTCTTTCACTTGATTGGCCCTTCCTTCTCAAAGTCAAACTTGAATGAATAGGCTTAACACCTGAAATCCTTGGTTAAAAAAACAATTGGTATTTTAATGTCCCTGAAAAACTGAGGAACTTTTAAAAAATTTCTGGAGTTTTCCTGCGTAACAAAAATTTGTTAAATACTTTGGTGTTTTTTGCACGGTATAATTTAAAGTAGATTTAAAATTATTAGGATTAACATATACATAATACTAAAAAATTATGTTAAAGCAAGGAAGAAAATTAAATAAAATAAGTTAATATAATACAGTAGTAGATGCAATAATAGCACTCTTTCCTACTTCCTATTAGGCACTAAGCACACACATCAACAAAGGTGTGTGTGTGAACGTTTGAGTTAATGCTGCATCCTTCGAACATGTCCATCTAGAAACAACACGCGTTTAAAACAAGCCCACTAGAACGAAAAAAGCAGTCCTACTCACTCATTAGAAAATTTCGCCTGCTACCACCCAGCTTCACTAACACACACATAGGGTGTGCGTGTGTTATTTTAGCGAATTTTTATATAATTTCTGTGTTTTATTTTTATTTCAAAAATGTTTGTCCCTCTTTTGCGTATGTTTAAACTTTTTTTTCGTCGTTCGCGGCCTTGCTTATCCCTCGCCACCCCATCACTGCAGGGTTTAAATGCAGGCCTACAGGCGCTACGTGGCGCACGCACTGGTGAGTGCATGCATCTGTGTTGGCCTGTGCATCGATTGGGGGCTCTGTTGGGAAGGTTTTCGAGATGCGTGCGAAGGGATGAGAAGTGGGGATGCATGATGAAACATGTTTAATAAAATAGCAGAAATAAAAATAGGGGAACAAAGTTAAATTTTTTATTTTTTCTGAACATTAACGTCGGCATCGGCGCAGCACTTCGTGCTAGAGCGTGAACTCCTCCGCCTTCCCGTGATTTTGCATTCAATGTCAATGTGTTTAAACAGCGCGAATGCGAATGGGAAGCAACGAAAAAATCATGGATTTGGCTTGGTCATTTGTGACAAAGTAGGTGAGCAGGAGAGCAAGTCCAGTAGAGCGAGAGGGAATGCGTGAATAGCGAGTGTTGTTATTTTATTTTTGATATTTTTATATTTTTGGTGGGCCTACGTTGGGTGATTTGAAAAAGTTTGCTTATTATTGCATTGCGTGCAGTTTGCACCGTTATTGTGAGCACACACACTACATTTTATTAGCATCAGCATAGCACAGTGGGATAAAACGATAAATTTTGGTAGCCGTTTTAATTGCTCACTTATCTATTCTGCAGTGCATCCATGGAATGCAGAAAATATCCAGTTCTAAATCAAAAACTTGGTCGCTTGCAACAGCTTAAGTGCAAAGCATAAGTTCAATCTGCTCCATTGTCTGCTGCCACTACGAGTCCGATTGGGGTTGACAAGGCAACTACTGACAATCTGGAGATAGGGGCTGTTTTGAAAAATGTGTATTTTTGAATTTTTTATGTTTTTTTTTGCGGCTTTGGTAGCCAACCAAAAAAACCGAATATCAGCCTATGCGTGCATTCGTATGCGTGTGTTAGGCGGCCGAAATAACGACCAACGCATCGCACACACGTTCTATGCACATACACGATCACACACACTTGCCGTTGAACGCACGCATACACATTAAGGCTGCATCCTACTCTCGACCCTCCGCCGAGCTGTGGGTTCCAGCAACTGGTGTTTGTGCATTTGTTCGCATTCATT
Organism: Pherbina coryleti; assembly: GCA_943735915.1. Lineage (NCBI taxonomy): Eukaryota > Metazoa > Arthropoda > Insecta > Diptera > Sciomyzidae > Pherbina > Pherbina coryleti. The sequence continues at coordinate 117,447 of OX030951.1, forward strand.
TTGGTGAATTACACGTTGTTTTTCTTAATTCTTTTTTGGAGTAAAATTTTTATTTATTGCACAAAATTTTAGTGGCCACGAAGCGTTGCATGCGCTACGCCGGAGCGGCATAACGTAGACTTTGAAGCCGACGCTGAAGCTTTTATTGCCGTTGACGCTTCCGCTGACGTTGACGACCGAAGTCGGTCAAATGCTTATGCAGGGCTAGTGCAGGGCTCATACCGACCTGTCCACCATGCGAACGCATCTCCGCTCTTCGCTTTACCTGGTCACACTCACTGACTACACATTTTTGTTGGGAATTATTTTGTTTTTATCCTTTAGCTGCTGCTTTGTTGTGTTTTGTCTTTTTGCACTTTTGGGCCGATTTATTTAATTTTTTGGGGTTTCGTCGATTTTTATTTTTTGTTTTTATTTGCTTAGTTTTAAAGAGCGAGCGAAGCCTGAATGTCGATAGAGGACAAATATAGCCAAACGAGCAGCGGATGATATGCGCGCCTTGTGCAACGCACTTGAGTCGGAGGCGAATCGAGTTGAGTTCAGTTCAAGTCTGAGTGAGTTGGAGTGAGTGAGCGAAAATGTTGTGGTAATAATATAGAGAGGGAAGGGCGTGTGTTGACGTGTGTTTCAAGTGAAATTTGTGGACAGAGTGCAAACAAGCAAAGCAAAACAAAAAACAAAAAAAAAAAAAATAAAACGAACAGCATTTTTATATTACGAACTAAATTAACGCAAACTTGCAACAACACCGAGTGCATCCAACGTCCGCCATATCCGATTTAACAACTCGCACACATTCAAAACGCAGCACAACACAACAATATCGCTGTTACGCATGGATCCGCTCTCCTCTGCTCGACTTTGCTTCCAAACCCAAAAAAACTTTCCCGAAATTATTTTGGGATAATGCAGATCCATTTAGATGAAGAACAGAAAGCTTTTGGATTGGTCGTGTTGAACTTTCCTTCGGAACACTTTCTAGACATATTCCAACTTTGGCTTGGAAAAATAGTCTTGTGAAAATTCTAATTCAAAGTTATAAAAAATAATGCAATTTTAAGTTAAAACTCGTTAAGTCGCTTTTAAATAAAACTATATTTATTAACATACAATGTTTAGTTGTCAAACGTTTATCAAGTGAATATGTGAACAAATTCGAGGCCAACTGTTTAAACCTTTGAAAAAAATTTTAATTAAAAATGGAGCTTCAAAGCTCCATCTAAACTCAAAACCCAAAGACAAACAAAAAATACACTCTTCAATAAGATAAATAAACTCGAAAAAGAAGTGCATTTTTTAAAAGAAACTTAAGATTAACCACCTACAGGAGGTAAGTACATGGATTGCTAACTTAATCTAAAGTTTTCCTTTAATGAAATCTCCAAATTGTGAATATTTGTACATAACGCAACTACTGCGCAAATAATTTTATTTATTTAAATAAAATAATTTAATTGTGTCTGTTTAAAAAGGGATCAGCGTTGAGTGGTAAGTAAATATATATATATACACCTATAATTTAAAATTTGTATATTTTGGCTTGGTAACTAATTTGGCTTTTAAGCGTTTGGTGGCTAACAAAATATTTTTGTGAACACTAAAGACAGTAAAGTGGAAGTGTCATGTTCCCATGCCACCAATCAGAAAGACTTCATCTCATGGGAGATGTAGTGCTAGTGTTATTGTATATAGAAATAAAACATTTTAAATTAGTTCTCAAAATTGCCACGTTGTTCGATATTGTTGTCATTTGACTGAGCGCTTTTATTCTTAAAGCAAATGTCACTGTTCATCTCTCTCTAAACTTAAATTGATTTTTATTTCAAATACAAGGAAAAAATCAATTCCAAAATTGCTTTCAACTAGCATTTGTTAAAATTAACATTACAACGGAATCGGTCTTCAAGAGAGTCTCAAGAGTATTGATAGTCGCTCTGGAATAAATCTAGGATGCTAAACAAGATATACCTTTCGAAAACAAAATATAAAATATATTCAGTTATTTTATTAAAATTTTATTTATTAAAATTAAAAAATTGAGGTCATCAGTTTTTTCAATCGCGACTATTTTTTTTATTTTTTAACCAAGGATTTCAGGTTTTGCGCCTATTCAGTCAAATCTACCTTGATTCGAAATTATGAGATAAATAAGCGGGAAAGTGGGAAAATGAAAAGGAAAATGAAATTATAAGCAGTTTGAGTTATTAAGCAATGCGATCCGCAAACTGATCTATCACCAACTATAATTTTGGTTCGTAAATATTGATAAATGTTTGATTTAATTTAATTATAAATTATTAAGGAAATTAAGAAAGGTTAAAGGTTTGGCCGGGATTCAACCCCTGGACGGAAATCAACTTCGCTACAACTCTACTTCCGAGGCGGCTTAATCAAATATAAATCATTGTCAATTGGAAAGCTCGTGTTATTAATCTTTTCTATGAACGTATTGTATTTGTGGTATAATAGTTGGAAAATGTTTATAATAATAATATTTTTGATAGAGTCGAATATAAGATAAAATATGATAAAACAAAATTACCACACAGAAGAATTTTCACCGATTTAGCAGAAGCCTTTGACAAGGTACATCATGTCTCCTGTTTAAACTTGGTTGTTTTGAATTCCGTGGCTGGCTAAACTCATATCTTTATAACCGTGTATTCAAGTGTCATCTGGTGTCCCTCAGGAAAGTCATCTTGGTCCGTTGTTGTTTTTTGGTTTTTATTTATGATTTCTTAGTGTTATTAAATATTCGGAGTGTCTGTTGTTTGCCGATGATTTAAAATTATGTCGTTCCGTTAAATCTGTTGTTGATTGCAGTCTTTTGCAGAATCTTAAATGCAGTTACCTCTTGGAGTACTTCCAACTATCTTCGTCTAAATATTTCCAAATGCCAATCTTTTTCCATTTATAGGAGTTCAGTTTTATTTTATATTAACAATCTTAATAATCTCACTCTTAAAAAAGTACATTTAATAAATGATTTGGGCGTCATTTTTTAAAAATAATTAAAAAGTCTAATCGACTTTAATGGCGATCCTGCTAGGAGCAGATGTTGAAGTTTTTACTGGACATCAACCACGTTTCTCAACTCCAACAATAACAGTTGTTACATTATCATTGGCACAGCACAAACGCAACATCAACACTCAACATACAACTTGCTAACATATCTCTTCCGCATCGTCCAAAAATGTTAATGCTCTGGCCAACAAGGTTCTAAAATATAAGATATAACTACACTGGCGATAAACGAACTCATTCCATCCATTTGAGCTGTGTTCTAAACCCCTCCTAAAAGCAAATCTTGGATCCGCTAAGGAACAACAATACTAGATAATACCTAGCCAACAAATCATTCAACTATCAAGTAGCTCGAAGCAGTATCTACAATCAAATTATCAGACTTAGTGCAACATCAATATCCATTTTACTATTAAAGTCACGAGTCACAATATTAATAACCAGTCTTCTTCAAACACAACAGTCTCGCTTCACAATTTTATACCACCTTTATCAAACAGTCGCTTTTACCACATTCGTTAAGACAAAATGCACAATTATCCACACAAACTTTCATCCACACAAACATCATGTCAACACAACCACCACAATTGATTGGAACAAGCCGAATTAAATTGCCACAATCCTGGAAATTCAGCGGCCTCGGTAGTTGAGTAGGTGGTAGTGTGCTCGGCTGCTACCCCAGAGGTCCCGGGTTCGATTGGCCTGCCGGGCATAGTCCGACACTTTAACCTTTCTTAATTTTCTATCGTCATTTCCAATCAACTGAAATTGAAAATTCATCAATATTTACGACTTAAAGTTGTAGAAATTTGTGGATGAGATTGCCTTATAACTTGAATTGACTGAGGCAAAGTCATAAAACTTGCCTCTGATTCAAATTCACATGTTTCTTTGGTTCCACCAACACATGTTTATCAACCCATTTCAAACCAAGGAAAACTAGACTGGATAGGTATTCCACCTGAAATCATTGGTTCAAAGATAAAAAAAAAAAAATCCACCACTACATAATAACAACACATATTTAAAATCAGAACTTCTTGAAAGATGTTCTCTAAGTAAAGACTCTAAATTAGAAATATTGCTATCCGACACTCAGATGGGGTACCGCAATCGTTTCGTTTATAAATTCTACGAAAATGTAAAATTTAGATCTACAGGTAAACGCCTCTATGGTCAGTCAAATATAAACAAAATATTTACTCTAATGAGAATGTTAACCACGTTGACTGACAGAGTTTTACCGCGATTTATTACGTTACAAAAGTTCAGTGTCAATTATAGGTTATAATCTACTTTTCAAGCTTGAGTTGAAAAAACTTTCTAAACAGATACAAATTCATTTAATTTCATCGACTTTTTCAAACATTGATGATATGTTGAATTGAATATTCACGATGTAAGTATCGAACTGCGTAGCAGAAAAACTTTTAAAAAATTGATATGGTTCCAGCGTGCCAACAGATTCCAGTAGCAGAAGAAGATTAGGTCTTTGGAACAGTACACAAACTTTTTAATGATTTGTAAACGAAGTTTTCTTTGGTTTAGATTTTGTTTTTGCATATGTCGATGATATACTCATAGCAAGTAAAAACCAAACTCAACATTACGAACATCTTAAAACCACTTTTACTCGTCTTGATAGTTATGACTAAATATTAAAACTAGTAAATGTCAATTGGCGTCCGTGGCGTAGTTGGCTAAAGTGCGTGGCCGCTATGTCAACGAACTTTGGAGACCCAGGTTCGAACCCCAGCAGCGACAGAAAATTATTTGAAATAAAATAATTTTTCTGTACGGCCGCCACCTCTCTGCAGACAATGGCAAACCTCAGAGAGTAATCAAAATGCCATGTAAAGCTTCTTGAGAATAAGAACATTCCGTTCATCGCCGTTCGGAGTCGGCGTTAAGCCTGTAGGTCCATTTCTCGGTCAATTGTGTACAAACTTAATAACACGCACAACACAATTGATCATAAGAAGCTAGGTCAAAGTCCTTTCAAGGGCTGAAATGGCCAGTTATTTATTTTTTTTTTTTAAATGTCAATTTGGGGTTTCATCCCTGGATTTTTTAAGTTATAAAATTTAAACTATGAAAAACCAGACACTAACTAAATTACAAAAATTTATTGAAATGGTAAATTATTACAAGTACATACTAAAAATTGTACAAGTACAAATTTTTAGACCTTCTACATGAGATTATAACTAACGCTTCTAAGTCCAAAGCAAAGGAGCTTGATTGGTCCAAGGAAGTAGAACTATCTTTTAACACTATCAAAAAGAATTTTACAGACAATATTCTACTGACTCATTTTGATGAAAATACTCCGCTCTCAATTGCAGTAGATGCATTAAATATCGCAATTGGAGCAGTTTTACAACAAAATGTTAATCAAAATGATGAAGCACTTGCGTACCATTCAAAAAGATTAACTCCGACTGAAACAAAATATTCAATGTTCAATAAAGAACTTTTAGCAATCTATTCCGCTATTACCCATTTCAGACATTTTTGGAAAGGACAAAACTTCACTGTGTATTCTGATCATAAGCCTTTGACTTACGCTCTTAACACAAAAACAGAAAGATCTCCCTTACAAACCAGGCATTTAGAGTATATAGCACAATTTAACAATGATATTAGTTACATCGCAGGTAAAAAAAATACGTTATATCGTTTACCTGAAATTTAAGAAGTCTCGGAAAAAGATTTAACGCTTCAAACAATTTGCTCAGAACAATGAAATGATAGTGATCTTCAAAAACTTATAACAAGTCCAAATATTAAATTTAATCTCTAACTTATAAATATTCCACTCTTAAACCTCAAAATTTGGTCTGATGTTTCTGAATCTAAATCGCGTCCTTACATTCCAACAACTATGTGGACGTTTAAAGACTTCATGTTCTGTCACATCCTGGAACACGCGCAAGAAGAAAATAAATGGTTTATAAATATGAGGAATAAAATTAATACTTGGATACAAAATTGTTTGCAATGTCAAAAAGCAGAAATTATGTTTCACACAAAATCCCCTGTACAAAAAATTTAAATTCCTACCCGTAGATTCGAACATATTCACATGGATCTGGTGGGACCTCTGTCTCACGTGGATATCGGTGCTTGTTAACTATCGTGGATAGATATACAAAGCATTTATTTTAAAAGATATCTCCACTCAGACTATAGCAACAACTTTTGTCAATAATACATGTCTAGATATTTGGTGTTCCTTTTGATGAAATTGTGAATCAAGGAACTCAATTTACATCAAAATTATTTACAGAGCTCTCTAAAATACTTGGGTTCCATAAAATCCACACGTCGGATATTCTTCCATAAGCCAATGAAATGGTCTAAAGGTTTAATCGACAACTTAAATTCTTATTTTTATACCTCCACGTTTAAAAAACGTAAAACGAGTATATTAATTTTGTCACCCTGTTTGTAACGCCCGTGGCGTCCGTGGCGTAGTTGATTAAAGTGCGTGGCCTCTATGTCAACGAACCTGGAGACCCGGGCTCGAACCCCAGCAGCAACAGAAAATTATTTGAATTAAAATAATTTTTCTGTACGGCCGCCACCTTCCTGGAGACAATGGAAAACCTCAGAGAGTAATTAAAATGCCATGGAAAGCTTCTTGAGAACAAGAACATTCCATTCATCGCCGTTCGGAGTCGGCGGTAAGCCTGTAGGTCCATTTCTCGGTCAATTGTGTACAAATTTAATAACACGCACAACACAATTGACCATAAGAAGCTAGGTCAAAGTCCTTTCAAGGGCTGAAATGGCCAGTTATTTATTAATTTTATGTTTGTAACGCCCATAAGAATGCGTGGCAGATATAGAAAGAAATATGTATATAATCTAGATCAGCATCACCACCTGAGTCGATTTAGCCATGTCCGTTGTCTGTCCGCCTGTCTATGATCACGATTACAGCCGTAATTTTCAAGCTATCATCACGAAATTCGATATTTAAGCTTTTATCTTAATAAAGGTCAAGTTCGAAAATGAGCCAAATCGAATGAAAACCACGCCTACCTCCCATACTAAGTGACTTTGTCAAAAATGTAAAATCTCTTTAAATTCCACAAAAATTAATATATGGACTTGTAATTATGCATATGAACTTTGATATATAACATGTACTCTGTGTATGAAATTCAACTAAATCGAGTGAAAACCGCACCCACCTCCCATAAAAAGTGACTTTATCAAAAAACAAAAGCGAATATCTTCTGTTAAATAAACATTTTATTGACTGTTGAAGACTTTGACTATACTTTGGTTCGGCCTAACACTTAAAAGATTGTTCCGATAGATTTTGGAGAAAATTATTACTTGTGTTTCATTTTTGTTTCCTTAACCCTCATTCCGATTAGTTTTTTAATACATAAGACTATTAAACTCATCAAATTGATGACAAATGTAAAAATTCAAAGTTTTTATATTTAAATAAAACAGCAATATATATTTTGAAATATTTTTATTAAACTTATTTTTATTTATGACTTCAATGTCAAAAAAAAATATTTTATTTATATTACATCCATAACTGAACTTAATACCAGAAAACAGTAAAAATCTGCAACCAAAAATAGTAAAAATCAAACACGATTTCATCATACCCATTGAGCCAAAATCTGAGCGATTCCATAAAAAACTAAAAGGTATATGTATGTATATAGGGCTGCCAGGTTTTCTTTTTAAAAAATTGGGATTTTACAAAGGAAAAAAAAAATCGGGACATAAGCAAAAAAAAGCAACCCCTAGGTATATACCTCATATTTGAAATCATCAGTTTAATTCTCACGAAATAAATCGATATTTCCGGCTGTATTCGTAAAAAGTTATTAAGCGTTTATAAAGATTTTTTCAACACAAATATCAGAAAACATTATCGAAGCATCGAAAAATACTGACGGCCTAGGTATTCGAGTGGACAGTGCATTTGACTGCCAGCCCACGGATCAGAATATGGTTCAACGCTTTAGGCTTTCTGCATTTTTTTCTTCATTTCTAATCAACAGAAATAGAAAATTCAGCAATAATTTACGACTTTTGAGTTGTAGTTGGTGATAGAGAAGTTTGTGGATAGTATAGCATTATGACTACACTGCACATTGGGCCAGGAATTTCAATAAGTGGCCAAAAGTCAAATATTTTTTGTATACAAATGATTCTTACGATAGATAACGTCACATATTAAGGAACCCTGAGACGAAATATTATTAATATAAAATTAAAAATATTTATATGTATATTTATGTATATTTATTTTTAGCTCACACATCACATCTCAGATTCGGTAAAAGCAACGCCTTGATTTGTCTCGTATCCCGCCTTTTTTTTAATACCACAGAGTAAATGATAACCAAAAAACAGTTTTTATTAAATAGTGCCACGGTCCATTTTTGGATCTCACTCACTTTTTTTAAAATTCTTAGAAACGATTGTACCTGCTCCTATACCCAATTTCAATACCCTAGTCCGAGCACTAACTATGATACAGTATTTTACTAATAGTGACATGTCCGTTTGTTAAATCCAGTCCAATTTTTCATCATGCTCGAAAAAGATCCCACAAAGCACTGTACCGAATTTTAATAACCTAGTCCCACTATACGACGAGATACGTTATTTCATTGATATTGCCACGCCCCATTCTGGATTCCCGCCCACTTTTTTCCCGTGCTTGAAGAAGGTCTTGTGTTTAGTATTCTGTGCCTATTTTTATTTAATTCTGTCCATACATCGCCAAGATATGAGTTTTGGCCACTTTTTCCAATTTCTGGCCCAATGTGCACTGCACAGTGTAACAATGCGGACAAAAATAGTTTACGAAAAAAGTTAAAAACTATGATACAGTATTTTACTAATAGTGACATGTCCGTTTGTTAAATCCAGTCCAATTTTTCATCATGCTCGAAAAAGATCCCACAAAGCACTGTACAGAATTTTAATAACCTAGTCCCACTATACGACGAGATACGTTATTTCATTGATATTGCCACGCCCCATTCTTGATTCCCGCCCACTTTTTTCCCGTGCTTGAAGAAGGTCTTGTGTTAAGTATTCTGTGCCTATTTTTATTTAATTCTGTCCATACATCGCCAAGATATGAGTTTTGGCCACTTTTTCCAATTTCTGGCCCAATGTGCACTGCACAGTGTAACAATGCGGACAAAAATAGTTTACGAAAAAAGTCATAAATTTATAAATCTAAATATGCATAATTATAGTTTAGAGTATTAATATTCTTAATATAAAATGACTTTGCGATATCTTTTCAATTACAGACATACCACTCTTTAAAATTTGACTTGAATTTATGATTAAATTTTTTTTTACAATTTGACACTATGTATTTCTTAATAAGGAGTAAATTTTAGTATAAAAAATATGCAAAAAAATTAACTTAAGTATATTCTATGTGTTTTAGCATAAATTTTTTAATTAAAAGCAAAAGTAAAAAAAATTTTGTATAACTAACTTTTGTATAACTTTCTCAACATGTTCCCAAAATTTCGTTTGCCGAAATTCAATAATAACGACCTTACGCTTACTTTTCTGGAGCATGTTTTGTCGAAAATGAGCAATTTTATATGAAAAAATAACAAGCATTTATATTTTTTTTAAACTTTAAAATGTGTAATATCAACACTTTTTGAATATGTTCCCAAAGTTTGGTTTGCCAAAACTCAATAATAAAGACTGTACGCCCACTTTTTTGGAGCATGTTTTGTTGAAAATAAGCAATTTTATATGAAAAAATAAAATAAAAAATTTCTCAAACTGAAAATAAAAAATTAATTTGTTTAATAAAACTTTCAAATAAAACCTTTTATCAACAAAGTCCTAAATTTGGTTCGCCGAAAGCAAAAAAAAAAAGGAGTAATGGCAAATTATCTGAATCTTGTTTTCGCTAAAATGCCCTTCACGTTCATACTGGAAAATAAGTTATATGGGAGGTGGGCGTGTTAGTCGGCCGATTTGGTTCATTTACTCACCAGCTATTTATAGCTACAAAAGAACTATGTGTAGTAAATTTAAATGATCTGATACCGATTTCAGTTATAAGGGAGGTGGTCATATTAGTAAACGGATTTAAATCATTTTCACACCAGCTCTTTATAACTTAAAACGAACTCTGTGTACCAAATTTTGTTGATCTAAGGTAGGGACGGGCATTTCTGGCGCACATTTTGCGGCACTCAGCAGCTGGATGAATTCGGGTGTGAATCGGAAAACTGTGAGAGAACTAAGAGCGTAGATTTATAGAAAGTGTGAGAGCTAGAGTATAGTCTTAAGAAAAGCAAGTGTTGCATATTGTGCATATTAAGATGATACTTTCTTAAAAAGGATTTATTTTTATTTGACGTAGCTATAAAAATCGATGTTATTTGTTTACTAATCAGGTCAGGGTCTTCAGGTGCATTTATAAAATTGTTTTTCAAAAGAATTTTTATTTTTACTTTTGCTTTAAAAAAATAAAAGTCTAAAAAATACTTTTTTGTTAAAAATTATATATTATCTATATATATAAAAATCAAATGCGTGTGCGTTAGTCTTGCTAAGGCTTAGAAACGGTTGGGCCTATTTTAATAATTCTTTTTTTGTATTGTTTGCCTTAATACAGATGTGGTTCAGAAAGAAAGAAAATTACAAAAACTTCAGGAACAGCGGAAAAATCGAAAAAATCGAAATTGGTAATTTTGTATGGGAATTGCCACATCAGACTACTTTAAATAACCAACAAATCTTAACTGCTGGACGGATATAACTCAAATTCGGCACACACATTACTTGAATCCTAGATTAGGTTATGGCATACTTGGTTTTGACCACGCCCCTTCTTCTGCACCTTTACAAGAAACGTAAATTATCCTACTAGCGTACTTTTATTAGCGAAACTGTGCGTCTAAATAATTAAAAGAAAATTCTGTCAAAAAACATTCACATATCTTCAAAATTGCACAAAATTTTAGTACAGCGTCTTTTTCTTTTAACTTCGTTTCCTTAGAATAACAAAAAACTATCAGAAATTCGTATTTTTTACTTTCCATGAAAATAACTCCGTTTTTTTTTTAATATATTTCATCCAATTTCTTTTCGTTGATAAATTCAATTTAAGCACTAAATAAATCATATTTGAAGAAAGCTCCAACGTATTCATTTTTTACTCCAAAAATCACAAAAGCTATAATTTCAATAAATAAAAAAAAGCTTTAAAAAAAATTATTTGTTTGCCCATTGTGAGGATCGATCCTTAGACCACCTCATGGATTCAAAACTAACAGTTGAGCTGACTATTTTTATTCAAATTGAAATGTACTAAAAAAATATTCTAATAGAATTCGCAATAAAATCATATGACAGCACAATCTTTTGAATTCGAATAACAGCAGCCTATTACATTCAGTGTTAATATGGGATATTGGAGTGTTTCATTCAATCAATAATTGAAATTCGATTGCCATGAATGTTCGATAAAAAATAAATTTCGGGTGGAATCGTGATTGCTCGAATTTAGGGCGGGACGAAGTTTGCCGGGTCCTCTAGTTATATTATAAAAATTAAGTAAGAAGATAACTAAAACTTTCTGGCTTTAAGTAAAAACTGCACACTCAAACCCGGCCTCTGCATTATATGCCGAATATTAACGAGTAGTTATAAAATGCCCTTTATTTGAAATCACTGAGTACAGTGTTGCCAGATGGTCCGATATATCGGATTTGTTACGATTTTAAGCATTGGATACGATGATCCGATATTTGGCCAAAATTCCTCAAAATGTTACGATTTTAGGAAAAATAGATCCGACGTCCGATTTCACATATATGTATTTCTTTATGCATATGAAATGAAAAAAATTTTAAATAAAAAGCATGGTGCCAACTTTGAAGCATTATTTTTAACCCTTCGAGCCACACTGGTGCTTTTCATCGCCCAATGCCTTAAAAAACCCTATTTTTTAAATCAAAAACTTTATGCATACTACTTTTTATGCATATATATTTTGTCTTTGTAGCAACGTATTTGATGCCTTCAAACATAAATTTTTAGGTCTTAAATTAAAAAACTGTAAAAGTTATGAATTTTTTAGTAAAAGAGCTAAATTTTTCACGTTTTTTTAATTCATAAAGTCAGCCATTTTTAAAATATTAGAAAATAACTATGCAAAATTTTTAACAAGACCAAAAATAGTAACCATGTAAAGTTCTAAGCTTAAAGTAAATAAAATTCGGAATTGTACAATGATTTTTTGACATGAGCGATGACATACCCCCATGTGGCTCTATGTTACTGGAGTGAGGGTGTGGCTCGAAGGGTTAATTAAAAATCATTGGTAGCACTTCTGATCACGAATGTCAACATAAAGAATGACAATTACATTCGCTGCATTGCTTTCAAACAGTGTTCCCAGATTAGGGGATTTTCCCCTAGATTTAGGGGTTTTCTTTCGGTTTAGTAGAAAGTTTAGGGGTGAAAAAAATTTAGGGGAAAACTTTTGGGGATTTTATTTTTCTGTTATGGTATTTTGAGAATTTTTAGTGGCTTCTAAAAGAAGTGACAACATCAACTATGAACTGTTTTTTTTTTTTTGGCATTTGATGCACCCTTTTGTGTTCTATTTTTCTTTTGTTTTAGCTCTTAAAAGGTTTATTTTGTCAAAGTGAGTCAAAACAATTGCGTACCATCGAAACAATGCTGCTGATTGTTTGTCGAATGAGCAAAATAGCACCAGAATATGCGTGAAACGTGAGGTTGTTTTAAATTCTGATGACGAGAAAGCATATATTTAAATTTTTTTTTTTTTTATTTTTTAATGACTTAATTACCATTGAATTTGTAACAAACAAAAAAAAAAAATGTTAAAAAACAAAAATTAGAAAAAACGTGGAAGTATATCTCTAAATTTATTAAGCAGTTTTTATTGTACTTAAATTTAGTAGAAAATATCTAAATAGTTCAACCTAATTACAATCGAAGAATTATACTTTCATAAAATATAGTGCATGTCTGCCTCATGTTTCTTAAAAAATTGACTGCGCAAAGTTGCGCGTAAGATAAAACACTTCATTTAAAAAAAAGCTTAATAACAAGTTTTCCTCAAAACGTACTAATTTTCAAAACAAATTCTTTTATAGAACTAAAAGATGTTTCTGAAAGATGTGCTTGTGTTAATTAACAAAGGTACATAAATTAGTAAGATATATTATTGTTTTCTCCAGCCTTTTGCCATGTTTCCGTCTGTCCGATTTTCTGTCTGTTATGGCGATTATAGCTCTTATATTGAAGCGATCTTAATGAAATTCAAAATATGTAATTTCTTTATTACTTGAGTTTGTTTTTAAGTTCCTCCTTACTATTCCTTACTATGTACAAAAAAACTTATGTGATTGTTTTTTAGTCCAAACATTTATTTTGATATTGTATTTATTTACATCAATTAAACAAAGTATTCAATAAATTTAACTAACTCAACAAAATTTGAGGGGTTTTTTTATTTTTAGGGGAAAATTCAGCAAATTTTTTCAGATTTAGGGGAAAAGCTCAACCTATCTGGCAACACTGCTGTCAAAACTTTTCTTTGTGTTTGAATTATTTACTGTTATATTTGTGCTAAACTGTGTCGTAGATGAAAATAAATCTCTTATTTGGATATGGATAAATTTCTGATAAAACGTAAAAAAACTAGTTAATTATTGTTGCAAAATAAATGCACGAGTTTAATAGTAATTTCTACTATTCTGTTAAGGTATAAGTAGTTTGTAATGCTGCAGAGCAAATTCTCTTATTTTGTATGTTTGTAGTATTACATTGCTTAAAGAAATGGATTATGTAGTAATGGTTTAATGGATAATCTAATTTATTTAAATAAATAAACCTTAAATGTGGATCATACATCTATATTGTATTTTATTTGTCTTCCTTCCGACAAACGCGACGAAAATCCGACGGGCTGAAAGCAAAAGTTACGATGCGAAATTTTTTTTCCTGGCAACACTGACTGAGTAAGCAACATTGCGGTACTGAGAGAAATTAAGATTTTCGCAATGCAGACCAGCGTTGCCACTTTTATTTTACCATATTTTTACTGAAATTGTTACTGCCCCAAATTTGTTTGCAACCTATGTACCAACAAAGTTTACCATAAAAACAATGATACAAACAATACATACAATTTACAAAAAAAAAAAATATATGAGTTTGTTTACTAAATGTAAAATCCAAGAATTTGTTTTACTTCAATTATTTCATTATAACTTAAATTATTTTTAGAAATATATCAGCTCTAGTCCTTATGAAAATAATAGATTCATCTGAAATACTTTTTGGCACTTGTGATAACAAGGTTGTTTTGAAGTGAATTAATTTTATGTCAGAGTTGCTAAAATTGTAGCAAGTGAGCAAATAATTTGTTGCTTACAATTATTTTTGTTTGAGTTAATTCCTATTTGTTTGGAATTCTGAAATTTTTCAAGCCTTCCTTAACTTCATAATTATAATTGCAATAAACCAACCAAACTACAAAGTAATATTAATACAATATATTGAATCAAATATATATCAAGTTTGTATTCTGAAAAAAATAGTGGCAAGGCTTTTATGAGAGTCTGCTTTGTGAAAATCATAATGCGCTCAGTGGTACTCTCTTATTCGCTCAATTTTTCTCTCTTTCACCCGAGCCATGGCAACCCCCTCATCTAGCACACTTAGCACGCAGTCAGCACCCTCTGTCGCATATTGTGCGCCTGTGCGTATGTGCGCCATTTGCCCAACTCTAATCTAAGGTAATAGTTTAGGGAACTATTCCATATTACCGATTTCGGTTATATCGGAGGTAGGCGTGCCATTCATTCAATTTGAACGAAATTTTGTGAAAATAATTCTTTCAACGTAAAACTAATTTTCACAAAATTTCATGATTCTAGGATAACCTCTTTTATTTTTGTCCACTCGCTATATGGGCTCGTCACACTGTGCACTGCCGTCCTAAGAAAAAATCACAAACGCCAAAATTCCAAAATTGAGATAAGGGCAGATTCGAAACCGTGAATGAGTTTCTGATTTTGTGTTAAGCTAAGGATACCAATTTCCAACTGGAAATGACTGAAAAAGTTAAGTAAAATGACCACATTTATCACTTATAATCGGGTATGGGCACCACTACATTTAAAGCTTCTGTGTTGTTTCTTGGTTTGTCTTTTGTCTTTGATTTGTTGTTGCGTTTTGTGTTGCTACATAAGCCTTTGCTCTTAATTATTGCTCTCAGGGCTCCAAGAGCGCTCTCTGCCCATAGTTGCTTATAATGCAAAAAACGAAAGATAAAAATCGTAAAAGCTAAATATCTCAAAACAAATATAATGGAGATGTGACTTTTTTTCTTAAGATAGCAGTACATTTGATTGCGGTAAAGGCATAACACTTGCCTTAGATTCTTATTAACATATTTCGGCTTCCCGCCAAGCTTAGAACATTCCGCACATGTTTTACTTGAATGTTTCTTCTTTCCCATAACTCTATCTCCCAATTTCGAACCAAGGCAAACTTGACTGAATAGGTATAACACCTTACATCCTTGGTTTAAAGCTATAAAAAAACATTTATAAAGCCCTTTTAAGACAAATATCGAAAAACAATATTCATAAATAAAAGCAGCTTGAAAATGGTTGAAACCTTCTTAACCTTATATTATTTCAAAATATTTCAGAACAAACACAATATCAATGTCATTTTAACGATATTGAACGTTGTTCAAATATAATGAAAGGGAGTATTACCTTCAAGATAAAATATTAAAATAACTTGTATTTTTCATTTTCTGGCTAATGTCTTCACCACGCTACTGAAGCAATCATCCGAGAAATGTGATGAAAGCTTTTTTCGTTTTTTAAATCTTTAATTTAAAAAAAAAACGACTGATAGTAATGAGAGTATGACCCATTTACCAGATTAATGCATCATGTTTGCGAAATAAATTGTTTGGCTTTTTATTATTCAAAGCCAAAGCAAAAAAAAAAACAACTTTAAAAATGCTCAGATTAAAAATGCATTCACGAAGCAGTTTGACGGTCATTGCCCTCTGCAAGAAAACAAGTGTTCTACGCAATACAAATATTTACAAAAAGCAAGAAAAATATTTTTAAAAAAACACTTGAATATCGATACTTTAGTTAAAAAGAAAGAAAAAATCTCAAGCACAACATATTTAAGATTCAGATCCAAAAATGTTAATAATCTTTTCCATATTACCATATTAATATTTACCATATTAATTAAAGAATGAACCAAATATCAAGTTTTTTGTGGAGATTGAAGAAAATTAACCATTTTGATAACTTTACCTTGAAAGGAACACGGACACGATTTCCTGCATTTTCAATCTTGACCCTATTTTTGAAGATAAAAGTTTATATTCCAAATTTTATCAGCTCAAACTACATCGGCTATAATCGTGTTGTGATGATCTGCAACTAAACAAAATTTTCATTTTATGGCTATAAGAACCAAAATAAATTAAAAAAAAAATTTTGGCGGACCTATTGTTGTCTATACACTAAGGGAAAAAAATATTAAATTTATCCAAAAACTTTTTTAATTTATCCAAAAAGCGAGTCATTTTTGCACCAATAACGCATTTACTTAAACCGACTACGTAAATATTTAAAATTTATTTAAATACTTTTTATTAAATAAAATATTAAAATATTCAAAATAAAATTAATAAAAAATATATTAAAATTATGCACGAATATATTTAAATATCTTTCAAATATTTACTATTTGAAAATTAAACTATCGCATTTAAAGAAAATTTATATAAAAATATTGATTTTAAAAAACAACATATTTAAGTTGAAGAGGAGGAAGAAACGAGGAAGAAAAGAGGAAGAAAAGAAGAGGAAAAGAGGAAGAAAAGAGGAAGAAAAAGTAAGAGAAAGTATGAAGCAAATATGCAGGTAAGTGACAACCGTTGCAAGATATTTTTGAGAAAATATCGAGTTGTCACTCCACCCTACATAAATTCATCATCGCACACATCACCTATCGCAATCACAAATCATATTGACCAAACGTGCATTATATATTATCCTTGTAACACAAACTAAACGAGAACTATAAGAACCTGCAACGGCAAGAAATAACTGCAGGAACAGAGTGCGACGCTGCTGCTGCTTGGCGGCTGCTTGGCCGCTGAATGGAATGTGTGTGTAGGTGTGTGGTATAAATAAAATTCAAATACGGGAAAAAAACGAGTTGTAAGGAAAACATTTGATTTATCCACGTAAATATTTAAATAAAATTTATACTGAGGCGTGGATAATGCTAATATGCGTTATTTCCCTTAGTGTAGTAATAAATATTTTTATATATGAGTATGAGGTTATAAAATATCAATTGGTTGCAATATTGGTTGAATAAAAAAACCTTCTATTTGCACATTCGTTTTAGAAACCAAAATAAATAATACTTGTAAACTTCATTACTAATTAATGGATATATTCATAGGCCTCCGCAGGCATTTTTCAAGGGGGGAAACGTGAAAGAAAATGTAATATATACACATAATAAAAAACGATACAAATTATCCAGTCCAGGCGGGCAAGTGCCCCTCCCCCGTTCCCCCTTTAGACGCCCTTGGATATATTTCTTATAAAGGACATCATTGCATTCGTTTTTCTGGACAACAAATGAATGATGCTATATTTTTATACCCCCACGTTTAAAAAACGTAAATGGGTATATATTAACTTTGTCACTCCGTTTGTAACGCCCATAAGGAGGCGTGGCAGGTATAGAAAAGTATATATTTTCTTGATCAGCATCACCACCGATTTAGCCATGTCCGTCTGTCCGTCTGTCTGCGATCACGATTACAGCCGTTATTTTAAAGCTATCATCACGAAATTCAATATTTAAGCTTTTATCTTAAAACATAAAGGTCAAGTTCGAAAATGAACCAAATCGGATCAAAACCACGCCTACCTCCCATACAAAGTGACTTTATCAAAAAACAAAAGCGAATATTTTCTGTTAAAACTATAACGAAAATGTTTTTACAAATAAACATTTTATTGATTACTTAAGACTTTGAATATACTTTGATTCGACCGTGGGGTATTTTAACTTCGGCCCAGTCAAAGATCATTTCTTACTAGTTTATGATTATTATTATTCTTTTGTATATATTTTCTAAATATTTTTATTTTGTTTTTACACTTTATTTTTTATAAGTTTTGTTAAAAAGTTTTACATATTATTTTTATTATGTTTTTTTTTTTTTTTTTTGATAATTCTTGCAAATGTAAATTTTGTAATTTTTGTAAATGAATGTGTGTGAAATTTGTGTGAAATAAATGCTACTTTGTTCCACGTGTATGGATTTACTCCAAAATAAGTTTGAAAATGTGTATAGAGCAAAGTAGATTTTTTTACTGTTAGAAAATGTCATTAGAAATACGTGAGATCAAGGATTAAAAAATATGTTTTTGGGATTGTCATTTATTCAAAAAATTATGGTGAGACATTCAGGAAATCCTATCGTACAGTTTTTGAAAAAAAAGGCTTCAAACTTTAGCTTCGATTTATTAAAAATGTATTTTTGCACATAGAGCACATGAAACCCCGGACGACGATATGTAAGTGTGAATATATGTGAATATATATATATATATATGTGAATATATATTCATATACACTGTATACACTGTATACACTGAATATATTATCATGCTTTGTGAGCATCTAAAAATAAAATATATTATCTTTTTATTCATACCTTGCATATGAATTTATTTAGTTATAAAAATAGGTTTTCCTCAGCTTTTCAAGTCTAATCAATAGTCCCGGGATTCTTAATTATTAATCCCGAAATCCAAAAATCCCGACATTGCTATTGAGTCACGAAATTGCAAGCCCTATTTGGAGAGATTGTGTTTGATTGTAGAGGGTAATCGGCTGGTTTCTTCTTAAATCACATGTTATTCTGGCGCTAACATCTGAACTCAGACAATTATAGCAGCATTTTATAAATACCTACACATCAGTTCATGCTGAGTTATTGAATTTCGAAATTTATAAAACGCAACGCTTCCATAATCTTAAGCGTTGAGTAACGCAATTGCGTAAAGAAAACAGTAAAAATTTTGCAATTTATAAAACGCAACTATTTTTTTTTATTTTTTTTTATATTCTTACATGCTTAAATACAACGTTTAAATATAGGTTAAAGTCAGCAACAACGAACCAACAGTTCGAAATGTTGCTTAAAAAAAAATAGAATAGGTACCGAAGGTAGCAAATGGTAGGCCAGTGTTTGACGTTTATATTAAATTTTCATTTTAATGATGATGATATGGTTGCCAACATGACAAAGTTTGGTAAATCTTAAATTCGCACTGCGTTAGCGTTGCGTTTCATCACGGTAATTTATAAAATGATGGCATTAATTCTTTTATATATCTTCGCGGTACAAATTGGATCATGGAAAGGAAAATTACCATCCGTTTCGATATAGCTTGTCTGCATCGGCTTTAAAGCAGCTGGAAAATAACGGTGAGTTTGATAAAAAAACAAATTTCTGATGAGGCGCATTTTTATCTCGGTTATGTAGCCATAAACCCAACTGGACTAAGCCTCAACACTATTGTCAAAACTGCATCGCCGCCATACGGCGATTCCAAAGTTCCAAAGTTTGTCGCATTCAGACATAAATGGCTTCTCATAGAAATTATATTTTATATTTCGATAGTTAAGCTCACAAATGTTATATAATAACAAATCTGAAATGTTCAGAAACTTCGACTTTGTTTTAAAAGTTCACTACATCCTAGTTCAAAACACCCAGCAAACCAAAAGTTCCGAAATCGTGACGAATTCGTTTCGAATATTTCGGTATCTTTCAGATTTCGGAATCCGATTTCGTTGCGAAATAGTAAAGAAAATCGTATGAAGGGGTTGACACGAATTCGTGAAGAGGTGTCGTAACTATTTTGTAACTATATTTTGTTACGAAATCGGAACGAAATATCGTTTCGAAATCGTAACTAAATATAGTTATGAGATCGGAACGATATATCTTTTCGAAATCGTTACGAAATGTAATTATGAAATCGTAACGAAATGTAGTTACGAAATCGAAACGAAATTTATTTACGAAATCGAAATGAAGGTATGCATTTAAATTAAGAACGGTTTAATTTAGAGACACGAAAATGAAAAATTTTATTTCATTTAAATTTCATATTATTGAACAAATTTAAGCGATATAATGAGGCTGTGTTATAAATAAAATGTTAAAAGGAATGTTGAAATTAATGTCGAATGTTAGTTGAATAGAGAGATGGGGGTAGTGCACTAAAGTTTCAGCTTCAGCTGACATATACTGATATTGAAAAATTATTTATTACTTTCAAGTGGTGTTGACTGATGAATTCAAAAATAGAAGCCCCACTATACATTAGTGATAGTCATATTGAAAAATTTTTCACTAAAATTCATTTAGTGCAAGTTTGTTTTTTTGCACTAAAATTAATAGAGCACAAAAAATTCCCGCACTAATGATATTGGAACACAGAAAGTTTTCACTCAATGGAAAGAAAAGTTCAACAGTTTATTTTGAATAATTGCACATAAATTTGAAATTTCAAAACTGTTAGCCCATTTAGAAAAGTATATTTTATTATTATAGAATTTTCTTTTATTCGAGTCTGGCTTAAATAATTTCAAAACCAGTAATGTATGAAAATTGAGTGGAAACATTTTTAATTGCAGCTTTCATGTAGTGACTGCTCAAATTTTGCACTATTTGAGTGTAGTGCAGATTTAGTCACTAACACTAAATTTAGTTGTAGTGCAACAAAATAACACCATCACTAAAATCTCAAGTGATAGTGAAGAGATGTTTCACTATCACTAAGCTGGTAAAAAAATAGTGAAAAATATAATTTCTTTCAATATATTTAGTGCTAGTGAAATGCTTAGTGCACTCACTATTTAGTTCAAAACGCCCAACTCTGGTTGAATATTTCAGAGTTGATTATTTCAGAACTTTTCCAAACTCTCCGCCGATCCATGATTTCTTGTAGTGCTCGCATGCAGGAGTTCCATTGAAATGCTTTCTTCGCCTTGAGAGGCGTCAATATTTAATTGTTTAATACTTACTTCCTCATTTCGAATTTCATCCAAATTTGCCACGAGTCCTCGATTTTTGATTGAACAAACTCCTCGCTGTCACTCATTAAAACACTTACTGTTGTTGTTGTCGTTGTTGTTGTTGTTGTTGTTGTTGTTGATGTTGTTGTTGTTGCTGGTGTTGTTATTGATGTGAGTATTTGCGAAAAAATGGAGTCCATAAGTCCAACTTCCTTCCAACTTCTTTTTTTACACTTTTACTAAAACCTTGACGCGACATTTCACATTTGTTGAAGAACAACGACGGAAAGCAACTTATTTTAGATTAAAACAAATTTTACCTCAATCACCGCAATGCGCACTTGTTTAGTTTGCACTCTTACACGTTTATTTAAAAAAAGGAACGTTGTTTGCCTGGCCAACTTTGTATGATAAAGAATATGATAAAGAATAAATTTTACAAACCGGCACATATCGAAACTCGATATAAATTCGCATCAAAATCGAAACTGTTTCGAAATTTGATGTAAGGATATAGTAACGAATTCTTTACGACAGTTCGAAATAGTAACGAATAAGTCGGAATTTCGATAATGTCGTTTGGTTTGCTGGGCACTTATTTCCACTATATTCTCACCATCAGCCATTCCTTACATACTTACAATAAATTTACACAAGGCAGATATTGATGGCTTGGAAAATGCAGTAAACACCTTTTCGTTAAAAATGCACCTATCACATTTGTGAGCTTATCCACAAAAACATAGATTTATTTAATGTTTAAAATATCCAAAGAAATTTACTCATATTATTACAAAATATTTTTTCAAAAAGACAAATAAAAAATATATTTTATAAATGAAAAGAAACAGCGTGCAATTCAAAGTCTGTGATTTGTAGTGGAAATTTTAATTAAAATTAATTTCATTTAGTTCAGCTCTTATCGGACCAACGGTAGGTATTAACTTATAAAAACTATATTCTATATGCTTAGTTAATATAAAAAATATTAAAATTTAACAGGCATTTTCTTAATATTCTTATGAGCATAAAATTATTTGTTACTTTTTCTACTACTTAAATTTGATTCTCTTTCATTTTTAATAATGAAAAATGTTATTTATTTCATTAAGAAAATTATTCTAGAAATGCAAAGATAAAGTTAAGTATATATTTTTTTTTAAATTAACATATCATATCCAATAGTCATCAAAAATTAAAAAAAAAAAACATTTGGCACTTTCAGCACTTGGAGGAACTTTACCGAGATTCTTGCGATCGCTTTCGTTTTATTAAATTTTCGGAATCAAATGATCGACCTCTGGGTCAACAAATTTTATGACGACTCCAAAAAGCTAATATTCATGTTTTTCAAAAAGCTTTCCAATGGATAACTTAGCAAAGGTTTATCTCTGCAGAGAGATGAACGACAATCAGAAAAATAATTTTAATTGAATTTGAAAAATTTTGTATGTTAACGCTTTAATGTTTAACGTTTAAAATTTAAAAGTTTCATACGACCGACTAGCATAAAAAATATCTACATTTTTATAAAAATATTTTCAAAGATAGATTTAAACACCATAAACGACTTCATCATTGGCAGGAGTGTTCCGTCGATTTCTTTCGTAGACATCAAAGTTTGTTTTTGCAATGTGCAACAGGTTGCGACCTTACTAAGCTGCGAGACTCTCACGTTTTGTTGAATTTTTTTATGTGTCTCCAAGCATCATACGCCCAGCTGGCCCACATTCACATTCTTGCTTCGGTTTTCTACACTTTCACTTTGGCATTGACAGTGGAAATGCCAGCCGAGTGTCCTTGTTATGGTTAACAGCACATGGAAGCCAACGCAACACAAATTCACACCAGCCAAGCATTCATATACCTCCTACTACAAACGCCCCCACACGACGGCACACTTACCCGACTGAGACCGTCGAATGTCTAACTAAGAAAATCCAACTTTTCAAACGGAAAACATTGAAAGGGTGGTAAAATGGTCTGGCCAAGTAAATGGTCTGGCGAAGGAGTTCCGTTCCGTCAAATGAGGCTAAACGAATGCCGGTTGACTTTCTCAAGTGTTGGACTCTGACTTCCGGTGTCTGTTTGCGTTCTTGTGGTTTATGGCAAGAGTGTTGGTCGTTTGGGAAAGTCCTTTTTCTATGGAAGCATGTTTGTATGGGTTGTGCATTGCTTCTCCCCAAATGGAAATTATTTTATGAACGTATATGCGAGAGTATGTATACAAGTGTCTCCCTTTTGATGTTTTACGGTATCGTCTGCTTTGGCTTTCTTGATAATCCACATAAAATTACAATTACACCAAAAAAAGGTCAAGGTCGTTCTGAAATTCACACAAACTCTTAAGAATAACTCACCCCTCATGACAATGTATGCGTGTGTGAGCTTATGTACACATGTGAGCTTAAGTGAGACATCGAATCGCCGTCTTAGCCTTTTTCTCCATTGTTTGTTCTCTTATTTTATTGGCATCCAACACAAGGGCAACAAAATGTCAACACAATCTGGTGGCCGCACAGTTTAAAGAGTTTTAACACTTCTTCTTTCCTCGAGTGGTTAACAAAATATCTGACATATTCCACCACTTGTTGATTGAACCCACATTGCAAATATTGAGTTTATCATTTGAAATAATTTTGTCATATGCTTCAGAATATGTGGACGATCACCCTAGGCAAAATGGAAGTTTTGAGGTTTTCCCTGAAATAAAGGGTGTTTTTTAAGCCAGTAATAAATTCAGATAATTATATCTATCAAACCATTCGTGAGATTAAAAATAGTCAGTTAAAATTATTAAACAATTTTTTCCAGCGATGAAGCAATATGCACATCAATAAGCAAAATGTTCACATTTGGAACATAGATAATACAAATAAGATTACGAAACGCCGTTACATCCCGACAAATGCACAGTTTGGTGCGGTCTGTAGGTTGGTGTAGTCGGTAAGAATAATTTCTCTCGATTGATCAATAAAAAAAGGCTATTTAATGAAATCGCATGCCCTCCGTTCAAAACCCAAGTTAGTACTGGCTTAAAAAACACCCTTTCCGACTTACAGTTTGGTGCGGAAGTAAAATAAGGATTTCGCTATGATGGGATTTCTTTATTTGTTCTTTGACTGTTGGAAACCTTGTTTATGTTGTTAAATGACTTTGAATGAAAATAGTAGATTCAAGCAATGAAAATTTTGAATTGGCAATTCACACTTTAGCTATACATACTAATAAATTTAATTATTTTTACGTTAATTCAAGTCAGATAATAGTTTTCGATCAGCCACTCAAATATATTTATTCGGAGTTCTTAATAATGAGTTGGATCATCTACACACCACCTACACAGGTACTTTTCCAAAACCTAATTAGCGCGTATTCATATTAATAATATTCAATCCAAACCAAGGAAAAACTTTTAAATTAATTATTAGAAACGACGTAGCACGGAGCGGAACTCCACGCACTGCACCTTACCTACATGTCAACTCCCTAGGCAATTTCCGCTGCTAAATTGAAAAATTACGAAAAAAGTTTTTCACATTTTATACGCTCATTACATAATTTCAAAGTACATGTATGGAATTTTAGAAAAAAAAAATACAACTGCCAACCGTTGAAAAAAAAACTCAAAGGTAGTACATAGTAATGAAAATTAAAATGAAAAATTGCAAATGACGTGAAGCACATTACGACACGTAGGCTGATAAGGCAGAAGAGATGAAAAGAGGCGCAACCAAGTAACAGAAAAAAAAAATCTCAAAGAAAAACTTTATTAAAACTCCCGGGTAATACCGCACCATACCGTACCGCAAACGCCGAAGCGCAATAACGGCGCAATGTATTAAAAGCATTAAATAAAAAACTACCCTTTTTCCTAATTTTTATATTTAGTGCTTCGTAGTGCGGGCGGGGGGGTAGATTTTAGAGCAACCCATGTAAGTATATACATAGATATATTCATATATATATATATATATATATGTATATATATGTAAGTTTACATATAGATAGTATGATATAAGTGAGTGAATGAATGTGTGTGAATGTACAGCACATGTACATGTGCCGCTCCTGAGCCCCCCTTCAGTATGTCAAAGTATTATATTCCACCTTTTTCAAATTTCGGAAATCTACTTACATGCCAACATACGCGAAAAGCAACGCACTCCGCACAACACTCCACGCACTAACGGTAATGGTGCCGGAAACACCCTTCTAGTTCCTAAAATTTTTAAACTTAAAAACGAAAAAAAAGGAAAACGGAGAACAACATGAAATAAATAAATATAAATATGTAATATGTACTCGGCACAAGCTAACTTAAATATATAGAAAAAAATTGCCATTAGCGTCGAACTCGTGCCTCAACTAGAGCCTGGGCCTGAGTATCAGCGCCCCCACCCCATCCCCAAAATGGCAACAGAAAAGGGCGCGCAGTACTGAACAAAGACGACTGATTTACATTTTTAATTGTATATACACAACAACAACAGCAACAACAGCTCCAAACAAAAAAGTCGACTGCGAAGCTGTAATAACATTTCGTAATTTTCTCAACGCTCAACTTTTGCCAAGCATCTCGCGGCATCGCGGGGCGAGACCAGCGTCCCCGCTGCCGTACCCAGCGTATGTATGCACGTTTTTTCTGCATGTTTCTTTATTTCCCAGTTTTTTCGTTTTTTTTTTTTTTTGTTTTTTGTTTTGCTTTTGTTGCGATTAGACTTCGCTTCCCGCATTTTCGGCGTTTCTCCGAATGTATCTCCACAACCAACTCTCCCCCTATGCCATAAGAGTGGGATAGGTATTTGGCATAGCATTCTCGAATGATGTACGTACGCAACGCATCCTTAAAAGTGAGACTTTCCCTACTTCGCGACCTTCCTCGGCATCATCGTTGACACGGCGTTTGTGGCATTTTCTCTTCGTATTTTGTATTTTTACTCAAATTTTTCTAAAAAACACACACAAAAATCCTTTTTCCAAAAAAAAAAAAACCTAAGTACATCAGTACGAAGCGACATCCTTGCCTTCGAATTGTGTATTTTTTAAGGCAGTGCGTGGGTGAGGAGACTGGTGGCCGGTTTTTTTGGGGTTTGGGGCTTGAGGGTAGGAAAACCCAAATGTTGTATTAGACAGGTTAGGCGCGGAAGGGTACTTGTGCTGTATAATATTAATGGCATTGGTTGGCAAGTGGAATAGAATCAACGGCAGCGTGGTGGTTGCCGTGCATCCCTTAGCAAAAGTATAAAACTTTATTTTACAGCTTCAACAGTTACGCGAACACATAAAGTAAATTTATTAGAAGATATTTTTTCATTCCTTATGCATGTTTATTCGCTGTATAGTTGTTGTAATTGTCTACATTGTGTTGCTGCCTTCCGTAGAGCTTGGAAGAATGTAAGAAAGCAACTTATTGCTCAAAGAACTAAACTCCAGATGGCGCATAGAGGAAGCTATAGAATGATTTGTTGCTGCAGTAAATACATAACTAAGTAAATTCCAGGCTCTAAACACAACAAAAATCCAGAACATTTTAAACTTTTTTTTCACTACTCATGAAAATTTAAGAAATTTTAGATAATTTTATTTGTCGATTAAAATAATAAGTTAATTCTATATAAAACTAGTAAGAAATGATCTTCGACTGGGCCGAAGTTGAAATCCCCCACGGCCGAACGAAAGTATTTCAAAGTCTTAAGCAGCCAATTAAATTTCATAGTTTTAACGGAATATATTCGCTTTTGTTTTTGTTTTTGATTAAGTCACTTTGTATGGAAGGTAGGCGTGGTTTTCACCCGATTTCGATGAATTTCATACTCAGAGTACATGTTAAATATCATATGTAAAATTTCAAGTCTATACATAAATTTTTGTGGAATGTAAAGAGGTTTTACCTTTTTGATAAAGTCACTTTGTATCGGAGGTAGGTGTGGTTTTCATCCGATTTATCTCATTTTCGAACTTGATCTTTATTTTTTAGGTACAAGCTTAAATTTCGAACTTCGTGATGATCACATACAGACAGACGGACAGTCTGACAGGCGGCCATGGCTAAATCAACTCAGGTGGTGATGCTGATCAAGAATATATATACTTTTCTATAGCTACCACGCCTCCTTATGAGCGTTACAAACGGAGTGACAAAATTAATATGCCCCTTTTACTTTTTTTTAAGCGTAAAAGGGGGTATTATACAATTATTTCAATAGAATAAGATGAAATAAGATGAAATCTAGTGTCAATCGATTTCTTACGTTTAAGATAAAAACGCGTCACTCACTCAAACTAAAATTTTGGGATATGCAACATCATAGGAATGCCCAGGAATTTTAACGTTAACCATTTAGCGCCGCTATATGCACTATGATTAAAATCTAAACAGAAGTGCTTTTACTAAAAGAAAACCATTCGGAATCGAATTCTGTAAGTTCGAAGTCTCAGAAAAAATGCACATCTCATTAATGAGTTAAGAGAGTTCTATTCGCCAGAGAATTTGCTGCTTGATCCTTACTTAATAGAAGATATTTTCTACGGGCTGATGAATTCTCTTAAAGATCTCATTGGATATTATTGTATTAATATTCTCCAAATAAATGAAAAATGAAATGAAGTTAAATTTAATTCCAAGGAATTTGTTGGTTGTACAGTTCAGGGACCGTTATACATTGGGATAATATAATGAAAATTTTTGCATTGATTTTGTGAAAAGTGCTAATACGATATGTACTAGCACACGAACCGTTTGATGTCAATTAGATACCAGGTTCGTAACCCTGCTTAACGGAGACAATTTTTTCAATTGAAATTTATATTGTACTGAACTTTTTGAAATATCAACGTGATGGCCCTAACTTGGGTGCACGGTTTTTAATTGATGGTTGTCGAATAAATATTGCATTCAAGAAAGAAAAATAGCATTTCTTCACTATTTCTGAAGTTTTCACCTCATTTGGTCTGCGATATTCACCTTCGATATTCATGCTCGTACGGTCTTGCTTCAATTTTCCATTAATTCAATACTTTTATTGTAAACTGCACAGAGCAAAATCAAGCTCCACTTTGATATTGGTTTGACTGAGTTGTATCAAATGAAAGAATTGCGACCAATGACCAGTTTTTTTTCATATTTGCCAATTAACTGAGCACCAAGCTTTGGGAATTAATCTTAAGCAACAATCATCACCTATACGCCAGGTAGAGTACTTCTAGAACTTTCCTCGTGGATATGTGTGTCAACAAAATAATATGTTTCTTCAACCTGGTTCAATTCATTCTAGTAAAAAAAATTAGTTCAAATCATGTAAGTATTTATGGTTTACTCTCAGTGTACACTCACCGAAACAGCTGTATGTGCCTAACAAACTGTAACTTAGGTAACTGTAAAATCTGAGTATGCAGAAAATTTGCTTGTTGCTTAATTATTTGTTGTTTTAACGCTTTTTTAAATATTTCTCTCTTATGGAGCCATTCTCTTCAAATAATAAACGTTGTCTCATGACCACTGAAAGAAATAGCTATATGTGCACACACAGCTTTTTTAAATTTTTTTGTGTAATAAAAACAACAGATAAAAATTGTTTGAAATATTGAAATTTTTTTAGTAATTTGTATGACCTCCATTATTTATGATGACCTGACAAATGCGATTAGGCATTTACCTCACTAGGTTTTGTAAGGTAATATTATCAATTTTTTGCACTCTTCTTTAATTGCGTTTTTCAGCTCCATTTTTGTAAGCGTTCTTTAACAAAATACCCCAAAGACTTTCCATCGGATTTAAGTCCGGGCTGAGAGCAGGCCACTCCAATAATGGTATTGATCGCGATTTTAGAAAGTCTTTCGTGTAGTTTGCGCAGCGAATAGATGCATTATCCTGCAGAAATGTCCAGTTATCACCAGCAAAATCTATTAATTCACTGTCCAGTAACTCCACATAGCGCTCTGTAGTCATTTTGTTTGAAACAAAACATATTTTAGACTTGCCTTTGTAGCCAAATGCAGCCCAAGTCATAAGCGAACCACCTTGAAAGTATCTTCTTAAGCATGTTTGGCAAGGCTTTCTAACGTCTTACCAAAACCTGATGGCAGTCAACATCAGGACCGTCGAAATTGAATTTTTTCTCATCACTAAATATGATGTTTTGCCACCCTTCTTCCCAAAATTTAAATTTTTCTGCAAACTTTAATCTTGTGCTCTTATGGCGTTTCAGTAGCATAGGTTTGGCTATCCTTTTTTGATACTTTATGTTATTGTCTTCGTTTAAAATTTGTTGTGCTCTTCTTTGCGTAATACTTAGTGAGAGTTGCTGCATTATTTACTTGGCGCTAATGTTTTGAGTAACCGCAAGGCGCTTAATTTCTCTTTTGTCTATTTCACCAACTTTCGATTTGGGACCAAGTCTCTTCGTTGTGTGATAACTGTCTGGGTTTTTTAAAAACTTTCCGATAGAATTTAAAAAAAATAAATAAATAACTGGCCATTTCAGCCCTTGAAAGGACTTTGACCTAGCTTCTTATGATCAATTGTGTTGTGCGTGATCGAATTTCTATGTCGCTTTAATTTAGTAGCTATCTCCATCACTCCCATTCCCGCCTCTTTATAGGATTTAATACGGAATTGTTCGATTTCTGAAAATGACGTTCCACTGTCTTTGAAAATATAAAAATTTATAAAAATATTAAGAGTTGATGAAAATTTTGATCTTATTTTACCTCTGGTTTTCTATATTTTTTATCAAATATTTTTGATTATTTGTTTGCACTGTTGTTTACAAAAACTGCACTCTTTAAATAGTTTTTAACAACTAATGCACATATAGCCATTTCTTATAGAGAGAAAAAGACAAAGTTCAACATTTGAAGATTACGGTTCAATTAGAGGGCAAAATCCAAACAAGTGTTATTACAACAAATCATAGAACAACAAATAATTTTTCTGCGTACTCAGATTTTACCATAAACTTAATCTACACTAGTGTACAAGTGATAAAGATTATATATTGTTAGGTACATATAGCTGCTTCGCTGAGCCAAAATTCTAAAAAAAAATTAATAGAATAAGCAGCACGAAAATACAAAAATACAGGTATGAGGAACATTAAGAATTATAGAAGAATATGGCTTCTTTTAGTAAAGCCATGTTTTAATTATTAAAATAATTAATATTGGTTTTTTGATAGATGAAAAACATTTTCATATTTTTTTTTAAATAAAATATAAGTATCCATAATGATAGGTAATAATGTCGCCATATAATTTTTCAACTTAATCTGCTAAGCAATCAAAACCAAAAAAAAGCACTTTCATTCCAATCAAAATTACCTTTCTTGCAACTAAAAGTAACACAGTTAAAGAAAACAGGCATTTGTACTGTGATAGTAGTTCACATTTTTCAGGATTCGAACTTATTGTGTGCGTACTCAAAAATATTTTTCGTTCTTAACTACCCCCATTCCACAACATGGTGAGCTTAGCTTTTTATTTTACATTTGTATCTTCAATGGACAAAAATTAAAACACAAAAAAACTTAACTAAACTTGTATTCGAAAGGCACAACACACCGACCACCCAAACAAGTTTACTCCCTCTGGGTTAGATTCGCCCTTTCTTTTGAACAACATTGCAAACGCCTCGGCTCTTTCTTAGTGTTAGTGTGCTTAGCGCCTCGCGTACTTAGACATCCATCTTGGCATCCTTTGCCTTTTTATGTGTTTTGAAAATTTTGTTTCTTTATTCGTTTGTTCCTCTGCTCGTATTTCTTTTTCGACATAAATCGTTGCTATTGCTTGTCCTTTTTCTATAGTTTGATGGCACGGCTCTGCGCGGTGTAA
This sequence comes from Pherbina coryleti, assembly GCA_943735915.1. Lineage (NCBI taxonomy): Eukaryota > Metazoa > Arthropoda > Insecta > Diptera > Sciomyzidae > Pherbina > Pherbina coryleti. The sequence goes on from OX030951.1 coordinate 148,476, forward strand.
ACTGGCAATAGAAGGATAGTAGTTTAAATATAAATGAACGATAAAATGGGGACTGGTGAAGAGGCTTGAGGTTGAAGCTTGAAGCGGGCCGGAGTTTGGTTGGGGGATTTGCTGCTTTGCAAAGAAGTACGAAATCTGTGCTGGTTGTGTTTCTGCTTTAAGCTTTAGTGAAATAAAGATTTGGCGCTTTGATTCCTAGCCCACCCGCCATATATCCTCATCAAATTTATAAAGCGTCTTTAAAAGCTAGAGGGAAGAAGGCAAAGTTTCATAGCTTGCAAGTGTCTATTTTTTGGTTGATGTATTTATGTATTATGTATGTTCTCCATTGTATAGTTATCAACGTAATTCTTTTTTAGGCAATTTTTTATATTAAATATTATATCTGTGTCTACAAGCAATGATCACTAATTCTATATTCCTTGAGTATATCTTTACATACACACAAAACCTGAAGCTACTAACATAAACCAAGTATATCTTTCCATATACACAAAATCTGAAGCTACTTACATAAACCAAACCAAAGTTAAGACACAAAAGTTTATAAAGCTTTCATAGAATTTGTATGACAATTAAAAATTTTAAAGTAATATTTCTCAAAAATTGATATCAGACTTTGGCTGTTACTGTTTATGAACACAGAATGAATAATTCGCAATAACAAGGTAAGAAGGGTCTTGCATTTGACTTGACGGGACTAGGCCTGTGATTAAATTTGTTAGTAAGATGGATCACTAATTATACTTGCAGAAAAACTATAACTTGTCAGAATATTTTTTAAACTTTGACTTTGTATCTTTAAGTATTTATAATTTTCATTATATCGATCGGTCTTAAACAAGTATCGTATGGTCCAAAAATATTTTCAGTTCAATTATTTAAATCATAAAAGCTATTTTAAAACAAATCAGTCTTTATCCATATTTTTGACTCCGACGTGATTTGAACACGCAACCTTCTGATGGTGAGTCAGATGCGCTACCGTTGCGCTACAGAGTCGAACATTAGATAAAGACTCGTAGAAAGATTTTTTTTTTTTATATCTTTCAATGTCATACAATTATTTCTTCAAATTAATTTGTTTTATCAAATATACAGATACAAATGTCTAAAGAAAGTTGAATACTTGAATTGTCCCAATGAATCTCTATATTAAAATAATAATCTTAAGCTTATGAAAAATAAATCAGAAGGGATGCCATAAACAGTAATTTCATACAAATATTTTTTTCACATCGTTAATATCGATTTTTATCCATTCAGCCCGACTCGTAAAATTTTAAACTTATTATCGACAACTAATACAAAAGCAGTTGGCAAAAAGAAAAAAAAATCCCTCAGGCACAATGCTAGTACGCGGAGTGTGCTTTGTAGTATTTTCACCACTACACTCGCGAATGGTGTTAGATGCTGCGCCACCCCCAGATGCCAGTAGTTCTTTATATCTTTTTTTTTTATTTTACTGCTTACTTTTTTCTGCGTACACAAAAGTATTAAAAGTAATAATAAGTACCTTTATGGCAACTTTTCTCCGTGCTGCTGCATAGACATTGTATATGTATACATATATATTTTCAAATAAAAAAGTTCCCTCTCCAGTCACCTCACATACTATATACACCCGCTTTGCCAACTTGCACTTACAACAACAGCACTACTGTCGTCGGCGTTATTGTAAAATGTAAAAAAGAAATCAACCCTCGCTTCGCGATTTGGGTGGTTTGAGTTTCATCTATTCATTCAAAACTCTCTAAACACAACATTTCAAGCACAAACAAAAAAAAAACGTCTATTAAAGAAGAGACGACTCAGCAAAGAACTTCGTGAATACTTGAAGGGTTACACGTGAAGAAATTTAAGTAACGTTCAGTAAATTAAAATTGAATAAAAAATGAGTGTTCAAAACTGTCTTTAATTTTAAGTCCAATAAATATGTAAGTACTCGTGTCGTTTTTTTGCAAATATTTTATAGAACAGCGAATTTTTGTACTAAATTTTTGATAACAATGCTTCGAACTTGAAACATATTATTTCTGATAAAATAAATTCAAATTACTATTCAACTATAAACCAGGAAATGATCAGATCCTTTTACAAACATTTTAAAGTTTTCTATAGACTAACCTTATAAAATATTAATTCTAATGACATATTTCAATGTTTGACATTAAGAAGATATATTTATTAAAAAAGAAGATATTATGAAAACCAACACGAACCTTTTGAGACCATAACAACCAATAGTTTTTTTTGAGGTATTTTGCTCCAAAAATTTTAAATGCAAAAATTCCAATCTACTCCACATAAACCATTGACATATTGTTAAGTAAAACAATACACAATACACAATACAATCAACATTTTAGTAAAATTGATATTAATTCTAATCTATGATGTAGGTTTCGACAACAGCCTGCAGATTAACTCACGTGTATTCAGTAATAAAGAGGTTTTTCTATTTATTGTTTTATTTTTTTTTTAAGTTCTTAGCAGAGTAAAATTTACCTTCTGACAATAATAAATTTTTGTGTAAATGATTAAAGAAATCCATACTAAACATTATGGGCGAAAGGCATACTAAGAATGAATGCTGGTTATAAGTATAACTTAAACTCATGAAAAAGTATATTATAGAAGTTCTGTCAAAATACAACAAAATAGATTATCATATGTGAGACACAAAATTATTAAGACACATTATTCTAGAAATAATACATGAAAGTATAAGAGCAATTCGCGAAAACTGAACTTATAGAAGCTGATCAAGTCGATTAATTGTTAATTTTACTAAAATTACGTTTTATAAATCTTCTGCTCTATATAAAATACTATTTAAATTTATGTATATGGGCATTTCCGCCGAAACGAAAAAGTATTATTTTATGATATTATTTTAAGGAAACATTTAAATTTTACTAATTAAATTAGTTTATACATAAATTCATTTACGTATGATTATCAAATCGACTGCAAAGTTGCACAAATGTTGTTTATATTTTTTTAGTAAGTTTTATTGTATGTGTTTTTTGCTAGAATCCTCGTTAAAAGGCATAATACATGTTAACGGTTGTTCCACAAATTTTCTTAAAACATAAATAATTAAAAAAAAAAAATGCAAAGAGAACAATGAAATCGCGACCAAATGTAAATTTTTATTTGGCTTTAGTCTATTTTCTACTCTCCCGTTCGTCATTGAAAAAGCAAATTTGTCATCATTGCCTCACAAATCAAGTAGCAAGTTCGTCAAAAACTTTCTGCAAAAGAAGGTTTATATACATAATTAAAAAAACAAAAATCTATTGCAAAAAATAAAAATTTCATTTTTTTAGCTATTCAAAGTTGGCCATGATCGACATCGCAATGAGCAAAAGTTGCACTGCAAAAATAAAAAAGAAAGCTTCAAACGATAGAGGGAAAGTTGAAGGAGGGCCCATTAAAGTTAAGTCCATATCTCTAGAAAACAAAGAAACAATGCAAACCAAATCTCAAAATATTAGGGGAATTGACGTGTTGATGCGAATTGCAAGAATGTGAAAATGCAAGATATTCAAAATCACAAAAAGTCAACTATGTTCGAAAACAAACAAAACATGAATTCAAACAAAACAAAAAGTCAACTACGAGTATCACTGCTTGTGCGTTTTCGCAATAGGTTTGTTGCAAAATTCAAGAAAAGTTGCAAAATTGCTTCCAATGTGTTGGAATGATGCGAAATTTCCAAATTGCAATTGCATTTTCGCAACTGCGTTTCGCATCAACATGTGAATACTCCTATTGTTTTATCCGATGCTTCTTCTTTTTTCTAATGTGCACAAAACAATATTTATGTATAACAATTCATTACGTGTTATCTGAGCAGATTGAAGAGCTTTCCCTTTAATTAATTAATAAATGGAAAAAAGTTAATAGCATTCTTGGTATTCACAAACTGCATACCTTATCTTGCGATGTTTATCAAATAAAAGTAGATCGGACTGCAGATTTTCTTAAGAAATTAATTTTAATTTGTACACTTCTTTCTTATATTTTCTATTAATAATATTGAATTTGTTTCTTAGTTACTAAATCAACTTCAAATACATAAATATACAAACCATTACTCGATTAAACCATAATGAAAAAAATGTCACGTAGGAATGGTCACGTATTGAATCGATTGAAAAAATAAAAAGTACAGAAGATATTTAAATCAAACCAAATACATTATAAAGTAACATTATTGTATAAGATTCTAAAATTAGTCGTACTAAAAAATTGTGACAGATTTCGCCGAAGTCTGACTTTCTATATATGGCCACGAAAACTACTTCCATTTTTGTCCCGTTCGAATTTTTCCTTTTTTGTATATATCTTGGAACCATTATTATGCTTGATATAAACTTTGGCTCTAATTATAGTGTTACCGAAGATCTATAATGAAAAGTAAAAAAGAAATGAAAATATGTGTTCCTTTGCCTTTTTTTTCTCACTTTAAATGTGTGCGACGGTCGAGTTCGACATAAGGGAAATGCCGATATCTGGCCCATATCCAAATAATTCATTTCACGAAAATAAGATTTTTTACTTACCTTTTATTTAATTAAATTTGACGATATTTAATACTGATGTATGTAGATAATTTATTTTTGCACATTTATTTACTAAACATTATTTTCAGTGTTGTTTTTATTTTTGAACACGTCGAAAACAGCACAACACATACCAGTATAAAAAATAAGATGAGATTTTTTAACTGCGAACACGTAGTTAAAAAATTGAAACCTCTGAAGGAAGATGAAGGAAAAATGAAATACAATAACCGAAAGGAAAATAGCGAAAACCAGCCGCGTGAGTTCGCTGTATAGCACATAAACCACCCTTGAAAATGTTTCGCGTTTAAAAGTTATTCCTGCAACTTGCCCCACTGTTGAGAGCATTCGCTGGCAATAAAAGTAGTAATCAGTCGCCCTTCGCCAGTCTTCTGGTATCCACCCGCCACCCACTGGCTGCGCAAATTTGCCGAGTTAGAAAGAGATGAGATTTAGATGAAAAATAAAAATTTTATGTATTTTTTACATTTTTCTGTAATATTGAATGCAAGTGGGCAGACGAACAAACGAGAAATGTGGGTGGGGAAGCGGAGGCAGTTTTAGCGGTCGCTGGTGGAGTCGGTAGTTGCCAACGCTGGGTCTTGCAGAAGCTGCAGCGCAGCCATTAATAGAAGCAGAGTTATTGTCAAAATTACAGGGAGACATTAAATGTTTAGATTTGCTCGTTTTGCGCGCGGATGCATGAGAGTGTACAAGACTGTTCGCGCCTAAAGGAAAGAGAGAGGGCCAGTTTTTTTTTTTTTATCAATGCTGAGTTGTTATAAAAATGTTTTTAACCTTTAAACGCATTTACTTTTATGTAGCGTAAGTGAAGTTCATGTGTCCATTTGATACAATACTCTTAGTATAAGGATTAAGATTAGGCTCTAGATTTTAGTATATGGTTTAAGCAATTATTTTTGTGAAATGGTTGAATTTTACTTAAGGGGTTTCGATTGCAAACAATTTTTTATGTACTTATCCAAAATGAAAAATTCCATTCTTACTGATAAAAAAAAGCAAGCAAACTACTGTTTATTGACTTTTCCGAGCTGTTTTCAAGGTAAAAACCGGAAGTTTTTGATATTTGCTTATACCGTCATTCCAAGTATAGGTTGGTTACTTCTTCTATCACCAACCTTTGCTAAGTTATTAATATACATTATTTTAAATACAGGGGATCTCGTAGAAATATAGTTTTTTTAAAATATATTAGTAATTTTTAAACTACTTTACATAAATAAAAGAGATGCAGTTAAAAAAGGATTTTAATAAAATATTATTTAGTTTTAAATATTAAATATTACAATATAAAATATTATATTATTTGTAAGGGTGGCTCAAATGGTAGAAAATTTTGGATCAAAAAATTTAATCTGCTGATACCACAAAAACCCTTTTATTTTGATTTAATTTTTGAGCTTATTCGCCATTGTTTTTGCCAAAAATTGGTTTACCAAAAACAAAAAGTTATGATGAAAAAAAGAAACGTTACTTGTGAATTGCAATTTTTAAAGAAAATGTTATATTTATCAGTTATATATACCTTCAGCATTGGTAGGTATTCAGTCAACTTTATTACCAAAGTTATTTCTGCTTTATAGAGATTCATTAATAGTGCTAAAAATTGTCTTCAGAAGTGACCTTCCTCATCTCTACTAAATAAATAAGAAATTTATTCCTGTTATAAACACACATTTGTATGAATTCTATCCTTTGCTGTTTTCCTACTGAAAACAAAAAAGTTAAAATGAAATAACGATTATGTTTCTGTGCTTTCGATCTATTTTGATCATTTCTTAAGCTTGGTTTCCATAAAATTTATAAAATAGCATTAAAATTAATGATTACTAGTAAGAAATGATCTTCGACTGGGCCGAAGTTAAAATACCTCCACGGCCGAATCAAAGTATATTCAAAGTCTAAAGTAATCAATAAAATGTTTATTTCTAAAAACATTTTCGTTATTTTTTTAACAGAAAATATTCGCATTTGTTTTTTGATAAAGTCACTTTGTATGGGAGGAAGGCGTGGTTTTCACTCAATTTGGTTGAACTTCATACACAGAGTACATGTTATATAAAAAAAAATTTATATGAAAAATTTCAAGTCCATACACTAATTTTTGTGGATTTTAGAGAGATTTTACCTTTTTGATAAAGTCACTTTGTATGGGAGGTAGGCGTGGTTTTCATCCGATTTGGTTGAATTTCATATTTAGAGTGTATATTAAATATCAAAACTCATATGCAAAATTGCAAGTCCATATATTAATTTTTGTGGAATTCTAAGTGATTTTACCGTTTTGATAAAGTTACTTTGTATGGGAGGTAGGCGTGGTTTTGATCCGATTTGGCTCATTTTCGAATTTTACCTTTATTTTTTAGATAAAAGCTTAAATATTGAATTTCGTGATGATAGCTTTAAAATTACGGCTGTAATCGTGATCATAGACAGACGGACATGGCTAAATCGACTCGGGTGGTGATGCTGATCAAGAATATATATACTTTTCTATACCTGCCACGCCTCCTTATGGGCGTTAGAAACGGAGTGACAAAATTAATATACCCCCATTTACGTTTTTTAAACGTGGGGGTATAAAAATCATTGTTACTTTATAATTTTCAATCAATAATCACTATTTTAATTTTTTAAAATTACTAATTTTATATAATGTGACGCCCGTGGCATAGTTGGTTAAAGTGCGTGGCCTCTATGTCAACGAACCTGTAGACCCGGATTCGAACCCCAGCAGCGACAGAAAATTATTTGAATTAAAATAATTTTTCTGTACGGCCGCCACCTCTCTGTAGACAATGGCAAACCTCAGAGAGTAATCAAAATGCCATGTAAAGCTTCTTGAGAACAAGAACATTCCGTTCATCGCCGTTCGGATTCGGTGTTAAACCTGTAGGTCCATTTCTCGATCAATTGTGTATAAACTTAATAACACGCACAACACAATTGATCATACGAGACATAGACATTTTATGCTAGGTCAAAGTCCTTTCAAGGGTTAAAATGGCCAGTTATTTATTTTTTTTTTTTATTATAAAACCGAAATTTAATAAAAAAAAAACGGAAATTCTTAACGATAAATAACATTAATTTGATCAAATATTTTACAAATTTTTTTTCCCAAACTAGTTAAAAATTATTTTAAAAAATTTACTTTAAAAAAAGTGATACTTCTTTATATATTACAAAGGTTTTACTTTAAATACAATTTTTAAATTTGTTTTCAATATAAAAATACAATATGTAATATAAAAAATTTAAAACAAGCTTTTCTTAAAAAAAAAATGCATATACATATTTTCAATTTATTATTTATTTTTTTATTTTATTTAAGACATCGTTTTGGCTTTTCAACCTTAACATCTGAAAGTAATAATACAAATATAAAGATGGTTTTTAACAATTTATAAAAACAAAAAATTAAAAATTCTATTAAACGTAAACAAAAGGATGTAAGTTCATTTCTTCATACATGTGAATAAACGATTGTTATTTTCTGTTTTTATTGAATTAATTTTAAAAAATCAGGAAAAAATATTTATAAGTAAATTTTTTTCAAGCTATAGATTATTTATGTCTTAATTGATAATTCTTCTGAAATTATTAAAAAAAATATTGCTAAAATTTTTTGCTATAACGCATAATAAATTCAATACTAAATTTCTTAAGTTTCCAATTTTTATTCAAATACTAGCTTTTCCCGGCGCGCGTTGCTGCACCCTGCAACTATATGGGAACATAATAGGTGTATTCAAAACTTTTCTTAGACTCATAGTTTGACACCACTGTTATTTTCCACTGCCCGTTACAGTTTCCCAGTAGCAGGAGATCACCAAATAGTAACTCCATTTTGAGTTTGTATGTAAGTATTGCTACTTTTACTTTCAAAGCTATTCGATAATACAAATTTTAACTGAATAGGCGGAGCCACACCCTCTTATATAATGCTCATCCCAGTTTTCTAGTAGATGGACATTACCCTGTTTTACTACAGTTGCCGACAGTAAGCATACAGACTAAATTACCAAAATGTAGCTCAATCGACGAAAACCGTAGGAAATATAGCGTTTTTATTGATTTGTGGGCGGTAAAAGGGGGTGTGACAGAAATTTAAGTACTTGAAAAAAATGTACTGCCAAAATTTCAGCTCTATCGGCTAAGTAATTTTGAAGTTTCCAGCCATCAGCGTTTTGCTTTTTGTATATATATTTTGGATAAACATTATTGGCTATAACTTTTGATTGGCAAGGGATACTTAGATAATTTTTTCTAATAAATTAATTTTTTAGCTTGTATATTTTTTTCAAAACTATAAAAACACAATATTGGAAAAAAAAATTTTGTTCGAAAAAATCAAGGGGTAGGCCTTGTTTTTTTAATCACAAAATGGTTTTTAATTTTTGCGTAAAATTGAAATAACTTTTGCTTATAAATGTTATAACTTTTAAATAGAGTTGAAAATTTACGAATTTGAATTTAAAGTATTTTTACAACAAAAACAAATTTTGAACCTTTTTGTGAGGAAAACTCCAAAATTGCAGACCTTTTTTGAAAAAAATATTTAAAATATATATACTGAACTAACGGTATTTTTGCAATAAGATTTTCATAGTACTTTGATGAAGCTTTAAGACAAAAAAAAAAATTTAACAAAATGTATACAAAAACAGCGGAGATATTTGACTCGAAAGTCGCAAAATTAAATTTCTGATTGTTTTTTTCTCATTTTTGAGCAACGATGTTGCATTAAATATATCGTTGTAGTAAAATTTTTCATAGTTTGATGTGAAAATAACGGAAATTATTTTTATTTTACTAAATTTAAGAAATATTTTATATTTTGTAAATATTTGCACATGTAACCTAAGAAAACAACTAAAAATAAGCGATTTTGTAAAAATGGTACTACAGTACCATCTGGTGTCCAAGGTGGTTCAAAGAAGATACTGTCAAAAAACTCATCGTACCTGAAAACTACTATATACCAATTTTTATTCTAATCGCATGAGCGGTTTGGGAGTTTTAGGTGGTTTTGTAAAAAATTTGTACTATAGCGCCCTCTGGTATTCAAGATAGGTCAAAAACGATAGTAGCAGAACACCCAACGTACATGAAACCCACTGTATACCACTTTTCATTCTAATCGCATTAGCAGTTTGTAAGTTTTAGGTAGTTTTGTAAAAAATTTGTACTACAGCGCCCTCTGGTGTTCAAGGTGGATCAAAAAAGATACTGTCAAAAAACTCATCGTACCTGAAAACTACTATTTACCAATTTTTATTCTAATCGCATGAGCGGTTTGTGAGTTTTAAGCAGTTTTGTAAAAAATTTGTGCTACAGCGCCTTCTGGTGTTCAAGGTGGATAAAAAATGACAAGCCACAAAGAGTAAATAACGCCATTAAAAGCTTCTTGAGAACATGCACATTAGCCGTTCGAAGTCGGCATAAAACTAGTAGGTCTAGTTCTCGATCATATGTGTACGAACATTTAAAATCACGCACAACACAATTTGGTCATAAAAAGCTTAGTCAAAGTTGTTTTCAAGGCTGAAATGCCCAATTCGTTTTTTTTTTATCACCAGCTGAGTCGATTTAACCATTTCCGTCTGCTCGTCGACTTGATTACAGCTGTAATTTTGAAGCTTCAAAATGGTAAAATCTCAAAAAATTCCACACACACCAACCTACAACTTTGGAAATTTGAGTATAAGCTTTGATTTCAATTAGCTTTGATTCCAAAAACGTACTTGATGTGTGAAATTCTCCAAAATCGACGGCCTCGGTAGTCGAGGGTTTGAGTCCTGGCCAGGTCCTGGTCCTACGCTTTAACCTTTTTGCATTTTTTTTTCTCTCAAATCAACTAAAATTGAAAACTCAACAGTAAAGATATAACAATTGCCTCATAATTATTCTATTTCACATGTTTTCTGTTTTCTACGGCTTTCTACAACGCTTAGAACTTCCAACACATGTTTCGCTTGATTGCTCCTTCCTTCCAACTAATTTATTACCTCATTTGGAACCAAGGCAGACTTGACTGAACAGGTATAAGTTTAACACCTGAAATCCTTAGTTCAAAGATAAAAAAAAATTAAGCTTTGATTTCAAATACCCACTCAAAGTTTGAAATTTGTCAAAATCAAATAAAAACTACGCCTATTTCGCATGCAGAGTTCAAAATAGCAAAATAGCTTCATTACTTGGGATACTTTATAATTAATACAGCCAAGCCGAAGATAATGCATTCCTTATTAGTTCTAAATAAAATTTTGATTTAAAACCAATAACACATATGATCGAGAACTATACTGATCAGAAAAATTAATTTCAATTAAAAAATTTCCTGTGTTAAGCTGGGGTTCGAACCTGGCATCGAATCGTCAACGAACTTTTTTAACGCACTCAACCACGGCCGACACCAGCTGGTGATGATGTAAGCGCAGTTAGGGTTAAAGCGCAGTAAGCGGTGTATACACCGGTAATACACATAGCAGCTACCATAAAAGAACATAGCCGGATCAAAAATGTCTTTTTTGTGTGTTTATTTTCTTATTAAAGGTTTTAAAAACAAAAAATTTAATAAAATATTTAAATTAAAAAACTCATTGTTTAGATGTTATATTTTTATTCAATTGGAAGAGTCTTGCAGTTTTACAGTGTAGAATGAAATAAATAAATAAAATTTCTAGAATTCAGAATAAACATGCAATTTTGGAATTCCGTAAACAATTTTGATAAAAATCTTTCTAAAACTTGACCAACTCACGACTTGAATGGATCAACACTTCCGTCTCTACAGGTTTTAGATTTGTATTTCAATAGAAAATGGTATCAACATAACCAGCTTAGACTCGAGTTGGGAAATGTGGCTGATTTGTTGTAAGGCGCGTATTGTGATGCTGCGCGAAGTTTCACGTATGCAGTAGCTGAAAGTCGAAAATCCTTACTCACACACACTCGCTGTTGCAAAACACATAGAAACCAACTTTTCATATGAGATATATAGTAAGCCCATTCATTCACTCAAAAGAAAACACCGTATTAAGTTTGTATAGAAAATTAGTTAAAAATTATTTTGTATATACAATTACACTATATCTAGGATATATGTACTTGTATTTGCATGTGTATTTTTATACGAGACGTTAACACATACGAGCATATTTACAATCATTTGAAGTGGATTCTGTGTGTTAGTGGGCGGTGTTAGAATTGTTTTTGCAATTTTTTAATTTTTTTCTGAAGTGTGCCTTGCGTTCTGTTTAGTAGCCTCGAATCACACATTTTGTCATTCCCTGCATTACATACACCATGTTTCGCAGACACCCCATTAAAAAGGTTGCCAAGCGAAGACCCACCATAGCCTCCCCATTCACTCACTCAAGTAGATTTCCCCGCAATTTAAAAAACACATCGTAGCACAAAGCACAAAAAAAAACAACATGATATATTAAGTTGGCACAAAGAGTGTTCAACTTGAGTAACCCAAACCTCAACTTTTTGTCTACTGTCACTGCCAAAACCTCTAAAAGGAAGGGGCTATATCACATATGTGTGTACTACCGTTTATTTCGATTCCGTTCAAGAATCTAAGAATCAGATTTAGCCCAATTATTTTCAATGCCTCGCATTATTCAAAATATTGTGAAACTTGTATGTTCACCTAATGAAAACATACACATAAACTATTGAGCCAATATTGCATAATGTTGATAAAATTTGTAAGTGTTGACTATGTAATTATTATTAAAACAATACCGATTTTTGGAAAGTAAAACATTGATATAGATAAACATCTGTTGACAACTTATTAGAAACACTCTCTTAAGATTAGCACTTGATAAACAATAATAAAATATATAAAATTTGAGTGTTAAGTTTTTACTCTAAAACAATTTTAATTTATTTATTACTCTTTTTCATTCTCTCATTCAATAATTTTGCTCTTATGCTTTCAAGATGTATTTACATATTACTTAGTACAGCTCAAACAAAGCGCGACAGCTATTAACTGCTATTTTGTGTTTCTGTTACGGTTATTATTTTCTTAGTTTAATTTGCAAGAAATATAAAAACTATAATTTTCAATATTTATAATGGGGAAAAACACAAGCTGCACTCCTACACAAAGAAGCTCCCCTTTTAAACTTCGTAAAGCTGGAAATTTGCAGTAAAAAAGAGCTCAGCAGCTAAAGTGTTAAAAAAACAGCTTTTAATGCTTTACAGCATATAAGCAAATATGAAAACATCAGCAATGATCTGCGAAAAAAAAATATCAGCGCACGCCGACCGAATGATTACTCGAATATCCAAAGCCGACCTTAAATTGTCATCCACAGACATACAACGTGATATTCAAGAAAAATTAAGTATGAAAATATCGAAGCGGGCCATTTTTTCATTTTCATTTCATTTCATTTATTTGGAGAATATTAGTACAATAAGATCCAATGAGATCTTTTAAGAGTACAACAGATAATAGAAAATTATAATCAGCAAATTACATATTCAATATATTTTTGAACTTAAAATAATAAAAAAAAAACTTACAATAACAATAAAAACTTAATTACTTTAGATTTAATTCAATTGGAGAATATATATAAAGGAAACAAGAGTCAAACATAAAAAAACAATAGTGCGAAAAGTATACTGAGATTAAAAATAAGAAGTGTAAAAGGAAAAGTAAGTGATAGTTAGATGTTTGAATAATAGGACATAAGAGAATGCTTAAAGTTATTCGAATTAATGATTGATTTTATATCATATGCTAGTGAATTCCATAGTTTAATGGCGTTGACGAAAAATAACCGTTTTAAGTGCAAAGTTTTAAATATAGGTATTATAAGGTTGCCAGTTCTAATTGAAACACAAAAACGTAATTTATTATAGAGGTACATTGGAGTCCGATTATATATTAATTTATGCAAAAATAAACAATTTCTTGCGTTTAAATAGTTGATAATGCTACATCCGAGAATTTCTTTACTTTTTATTGACACGTGCTCAAAGCGTCTCAATCCAAACACATATCTTGCCACATCGTTGAAAGCAACCTGAATTTTATGCGAATCCTGATAGTCAAGATTACTATAGACAAGCTCAGAATAAATTATTAGTGGCACTATTAACTGAACTGCAAGTCTTTTTTAAGTCTCAATGGAAACAAATTGTGAGGACAACCGCAGGCATCATAGTGTGTAATAAACGCGTTTTAATATGGTCAGAACTGGAGAGTTTACAATTGACATAAAAAGTTTTTAACCTTTGTAACTATTTGTAGACTATTGACAATTAAAATATTGGTGGGATTTCTAGCTGGTCAATTTTATCTTTATAAATTGGGAAAACATACAAGGATCAGACAAAGATCAGACACAGATCATTATCGAATGCCCACTTGGATATAGCTCTAAGGTCATCATTTAGACTGCAACATAAATCCTGAACTAGTCCAATTCCGTTAGAGGAATATAATTGGATGCATATAATTGGATGTTACGTCATTGCAATCTGAAAAAATGTCATTAATAAAAATACTAAATAACAGAGGACCAAGAATCGATCCTTCTGGAACACTCATTTTAGTTTCCTTGTAGGAAGAAAACAAGTTCCAAATCTTAACTCTTTGCATCCTACCTACAAGATAATTTTCTATTAAGGATACTGCATTATTATTAAAACTAAACAGTAGTTTAAGTTTTTGGACTCAGATCGAGTGATTACGCCGTTTGGTAGAAGCCGGGCTACATGGCAGAACAGCACGCAAGAAGCCACTTCTGAGTAGAAAACGTCGAATTACCTTTGCAAATGGGAATTGCTCATTGGAATTGGACTACAAATCAGTGGAAGAATGTGGTTTGGAGCGATGAAACAAAAATAAATCGCTTTGGTCCTGATGGTCGGAGGCATACTAGCCTGGCACGCTAGAGGATCAAGAATTTGATCCTCGCTGTTTCTGGCGTAGTAAAGCATGGTGGGGGGTCCATTATGGTATGGGGTCCGTGGTATGGGGGTGCTTCTTCTGGAATGGTATTATGGCCAATCCATAAAATTAATGGAATTTTAAATAAGGAGAAGTACGTCGACATTTTAAACAATGTCATGCTGATGTAAGCTGAAGAAAATTTGCCTGTTATATGCAAATTCTAACAAAACAACGATCCGAAGCACACAGCTAGGCTCACAGAAATTCTTTGCAGACAATTTCTTCATTGTTTTGGAATGGCCATCATCCAGTCAACCCTATCGAGCATCTGTGGGCTGACGTGAAAAGAGCCGTAAGCCTTAAAAATATAACAAATATAACAACTCTTTTTGAGAAAGTAAAAGTGGCCTGGAGGTCAATAACAATCGAGCGATGTCGGAGTTTCATAACTCAAATGCGCAATTGATGTGACGCAGTAATTAAACAAAAGGGTTTTGCAACAAAAAATTGAGAAAAAGGAAGAACTTTACTTTAATACCATAGTTTTCTACTATAAATATATTATCGTTTCTCATTAGGTGTCGCAGTGAAATGTCAAAGAATGTAACTTATAAATGTTTGTTTTGTTTCTTTGTTTGAACCTCATGACCTTTGTTAAATGAAACATGATGAAATTAATTAAAACTAGTACGAAATGATCTTCGACTGGGCCAAAGTTAAAATACCCTCACGGCCAAACCAAAGTCATTATATTCAAAGCATTTAGCAATCAATAAAAAAAATAAATAAATAACTGGCCATTTCAGCCCTTGAAAGGACTTTGACCTACCTTCTTATGATCAATTGTGTTGTGCGTGTTATTAAGTTTGTACACGATTGACCGAGAACCGGACCTACATGCTTAACGCCGACTCCGAACGGCGATGAACGGAAAGTTCTCGTTCTCAAGAAGCTTTACATGGCATTTTGATTACTCTCTGAGGTTTGCCATTGTCTGCAGAGAGGTGGCGGCCGTACAGAAAAATTATTTTAATTCAAACAATTTTCTGTCGCTGCTGGATTTCGAACCTGGGTTTCCAAAGTTCTTTGACATAGCGGCCACGCACTTTAACCAACGACGCCACGGACGCCACGCAATCAATAAAAGCAATCAATAAAATGTTTATTTGTAAAAACATTTTCGTCATAGTTTTAACAGAAAATATTCGATTTTGTTTTTTTATAGTCACTTGGTATGGGAGGTAGGCGTGGATGGGAGGTAGGAACCACCACGCCTCCTTATGGGCGTTAAAACGGATTGACAAAATTGATAAACCCCTTTTACGTTTTTTAAACGTGGGGAATAAAAATATACGAAAAATTAAGTGTTTAATTTAATCTGCAAGGCGTTTCTAATTAGTTGTCAACGGCTGTACATACTGAATAGGATTGAGAGTTCAAAGAAAGAGTAAAACATTGTGAGGAGTGGTATAAAAAAAAACATTTTTTTAACATTGTAATACATGCATTGCAAAATCATCTCAGAGTATAATTTTATGTTACTATGGATATATTAAAAAAGTAAAAGTAAAATACTCGGAATTATCTAAATAATTATAATTATTAATAAGAAAGACTTCACCAGAGTTAAAACTTTGCACATGCTTGATCTTAATCACAATAAGTATAAGACAAAGTTTAAGATCGAAGGAATTAGCCAATAAAAATTATTTCGTTTTTGTTAAATAGGACAATCAAGAGTGTAAACAAAAAAAATGTTTGTGCTGAGTTTGTTGCTTCTCTAAAACATGATTCGCTGAGAATAAGAAAAATATTTTTTTTACATAAAAAGCAGTTATAATTCAGCTTTGGTTTAGTAGAATGCAGTGTTAGGTAGTTGCTCAAGAAACTACAAAAGCTGATGATTCTTTCCATTGGCACTATTTATTATAAAAAAAAAGTTAACTCTCATGCTCAATTTAAGTATTTTTTTTAAATATTTAAAGCAGTTTTCAACCAACTAGATTTATTTAGTTAGAGTTTTTGCTACATTAAATAAACGACTTTTTCGTAAAAAACAAATCCTAATAATTCTCCTTATCTCTTCTCCATTCTTTTATTTTTTTCTGATTTTCTTATGGTACCTTTACATAACTGCGTGAAGTTAAATTCGTAAATCCGAAGATAACTTAGCAAAGACACAAACCAATAATTCCTCTCTGTACAAAGTTAAATTCGTACTTTTTTGCAAAGTACGAATTTAACTTTTGATACGAATTTAACTCACGAAACAACGAAGTTAAATTCGTACTTCTACGCAAAGTACGAATTTAACTTTGGGTACGAATTTAACTTCATTTGTACTGAAATCACTTTGACATCGACTTTTAAACAAAAAAAAGTTGAAAAATTCTAAAAAATATTTTTAAATGTAAACAAATGCAAATAAGGAATTTAATTTAAGAATTTTACCGATTGGAAATTTTTGAAAAGCAATAATAATAGGTTCATGGTTTACTACTTTTCAAAAATTTCCAATGGCCAAAATACTAACTGTGCCACAAAGAGTCATATATCGTTGGAAAGGTGCATCAATTACCTGTCCATTGGTATGCATTATTTAAGAATTGTGCGTTTCAGTTTTGAGAATTTTGTCATTGAAAAGTAGTGTATCATGAACCTAACATTTCATTTGCTACTTTTCGAAAATTTCCAATGGCCAAAATACTAACTGTGCCACAAAGAGTCATATATCGTTGGAAAGGTGCATCAATTACCTGTCCATTGGTATGCATTATTTAAGAATTGTGCGTTTCAGTTTTGAGAATTTTGTCATTGAAAAGTAGTACCATGAACCTAACATTTGCTACTATTCAAAAATTTCCAATGGCCAAAATCCTAACTGTGCCACAAAGAGTCATATATCGTTGGAAAGGTGCATCAATTACCTGTCCATTGGTATTTTCTCAAAACTGAAACGCACAATTCTTAAATAATGCATACCAATGGACAGGTAATTGATGCACCTTTCCAACGATATATGACTCTTTGTGGCACAGTTAGGATTTTGGCCATTGGAAATTTTTGAAAAGTAGTAAACCATGAACCTATTATTATTGCTTTTCAAAAATTTCCAATCGGTAAAATTCTTAAATTAAATTTCTTATTTGCATTTGTTTACATTTCAAAATATTTTTTAGAATTTTTCAACTTTTTTTTGTTTAAAAGTCGATGTCAAAGTGATTTCAGTACAAATGAAGTTAAATTCGTACCCAAAGTTAAATTCGTACTTTGCGTAGAAGTACGAATTTAACTTCGTTGTTTCGTGAGTTAAATTCGTATCAAAAGTTAAATTCGTACTTTGCAAAGAAGTACGAATTTAACTTTGTACAGAGAGGAATTATTGGTTTGTGTCTTTGCTAAGTTATCTTCGGATTTACGAATTTAACTTCACGCAGTTCCTTTACATACCGAAAGTTGTAATTTTTTGAACAACCACGTGCAATACCATGGTCTAATAATAGCGGTAGATGCAGCGCTGACTGTGCTTTCTTCTTCATTACTGCCTATATTGTCAAAATCAGCTGAGTGGCGAATATGTACTTACTGCTATACTTACTACTTACTGCTGTTGGGCTGCCTGTTTGCAGTTAATATTTTTTTATTTAATTTTGTTTGGCTGATAATGTTTGGCTTGAAGCAATTTTAAATTACAGTAGACTCTCACAAATTAGATCCACTTTGTTCCATGGGTGGTTCTAATTTCTGGAGGTTTTTATTTTCACAGAAATTTAAAAGAAAAGAATGACACTGGTTAAAAATATTATGTTAACACAAGAGAATTTTTCGTTTATTAATATTTAATGTTTTTTTAAACATAAAACTCATATAATTCCCCCTTTTTATATTTATATCAATGAGCAAAGATCACTTATGAATTTAATAAATAAAGAAATGTCCAGAAATTAGAACCTGGTTCTAAGTGTTCTTCAGAGCATTCAATATTGAAATGGCAGGTTCTAATTTCTGGACAATTCGAATTTGTGAGTGTTCTAATTTGTGACACTGTACTGTACTTTAATATCAATAAAAATACGAAAAATAACCATTTTTTGCAATTTTTTATTTAAAAAGCACGACAGTTTCAACTGTTTAACTTTGTTTAGATTTTGCCATTTTTAGCTTTCTCATAGCTTTGATATTTTATATGAGTTGTCAATTTCGTTTTGACATTCGTGGCAATACACTCTCATCTAGTGCATCTACCCTATACTTATAACATGTGCAATACGTGTTTTGACACGAACTTATGAACACTTTGTTATATGCATGGTGTAATAATAATTAGGTGTTAGTGTGTTTTTGACAACACCGTGAATAGCTTTCTTTCTGTCAAAAAATTGTGAGCGAAAGAGCGGAACTGTTGATAGTTGCCAAATTGTATTATTTGTTGGAGTTGCTAGATGATGATGTGTTATAGGTTATTGTGCGAATTGATTATAAATAAATACTTAATTGAATAAATTGTGCCTTGTTGTGTTGACAAAAAGTTATGGCAGTTGTCTTCGCTCATTTGCCAAATTCGCCATTGAATGGTTTTGCCATTTTTTCAAAATTGTGCGCTGGAAGATGCCACCGACATGAAGCTTTGGCCAGCATGCAAATTGTCTTGCATTCACATCGTCTGCTTCAAGAACATATCGAATGCCATTTCTTCAGTAACCTTCAGTAACATTCAGTAACCTACGAGTCAGAAAATGGTTAACATACTCGAATAACCGAACAGCCATGCAGTTGTGAGTAGAGTGCGTGGCTCATATGTCAGAGAACCCTGATTCAGTTTCCACCTGATCAAAGTTTTTTCAATTGAATTAATTTTTCTGTTCGGCCGTCACCTAAGAAGTTCGATCAAAGTTCTTTCAAAGGCTGAAATGGTCAGTAAATTATATATTATTATTATTGCTCGTATAATCGAATCCGTTCGCTGGCTCTATTGGCTCAAACATAAGGCTTATACCTCATCACAATAATGCGTTAGGTCGGTCGTGTGTTGACAGCTACAGTAGAAACTCACGTGTTCTTATGCAGCAATTCGCAATTCGACCTCTTTATGGCTGAATTACAATACTGCGTTAGGTCGGTCGGCCTTTGACAGCTCGACAAGAAACAATGGGTTCTTATGAAGCAACACAAAATATGACTTCATGCATTGCGTCGACCTCATCCCGTAAAAATGAATTTGAGGGGGTGACGTACGATCAACGCTATGACGGCTGAATTACAATACTGCGTTAGGTCGGTCGGCCTTTGACAGCTAGACTAGAAACAATGGGTTCTTATGAAGCAACACAAAATATGACTTTATGCATTGCGTCGGCCTCATCCCGTAAAAATGAATTTGAGGGGGTGACGTACGATCAACGCTATGAGTAGCGACATGCTCTACTAGCTCGTGCTTTTGACATTCCATATTAACGCTAGGTTGCATTTTCGTTGAGAAATGCTAAAATGTGGGTATTCTTGGATTCCGATGGAAAACTAAGATTTTCATAGGATTATCGTGGGAATTTATATTTTGATGCGAGTTTTTTTTAAATTGATAAAATTTTTTAAATTAACATGCTGCTTAAGTAGTATAATAATGATTTTGATGAATTTAGCATGTTATTAATATTATTCAATTGAATATCCTATTAAAATTTATATATTTTTTAGTATATTATAAATACTATTATGAGGGTATTCATGCAAAATGGCAAACTTACATATTGGGCAATAATATATTGTAACGAGGTTGGTTGAGGATGAATACCCTTAATATTATTGTTTGAATAATATAACACAAAGGAATGTTGTATTTTTACTTTGAAAAAATAATAGTACATGCAAATTTATTGCCGCTAGCAAGATTTGCAATTGCCCACAAAATGTCAAATGATAAATATAAAAGCATAATAAGAATGAAATGATAAATATTAGACATGTGCATGAATGTGTTAGAAAAAAATGTTCAACTGTGAACACTTGTGCAGTTCATTTTGTTTTTGTAAAGTTGTACCCAAGTACTCACTAATTACAAGTGATTCAGCGAGCATTGTACAAGGGGGCGTGGCAGCTCGAATCTGCAATTTCGAATAACTTTGGAATTATAGGTCGCTAACTTGGAATTAGGTGTTCGGCCTCGATTTACATGTGCCGTTCCACTGGTAAAATTTTATGGGCGTTGGGCAAAGGGCGTGTCACTTTTTCGGCTGCCCAAATTGTGAGTATAACTTTCGAACTATTAGTCACACATCAATGAAACTCGGTAAGAATGTACTATTTAGTCTTGTCCTTTGACTGGAAAAATTGAGTGAGCATTGGACAAGGGGGCATGGCATCGCCCATATAAGTCAAACTTATGGTATCAAATAGCTTTGGAGTTAAATGCCCCATAATAATGAAACTCGGTATGGAGTTGCCACTTAGTAATGTCCATCTACTAGAAAACCGAGACGGGCATTGTACAAGGGGGTGTGGCTCCGCCCATACAATTACAATTTTTGATATCGAATATCCTATGAAAGTAAGTCACAAAACGTTCAATTTTAGAATAGAATTACTATTTGGTGATGCATTTCTACTAAAAAATTTGGACAGGCATTGGTCAAGGGGGTGTGGCACCGCCCATACATGCCAAAGTTTTAATATCGAATAGCTATGGAAATTAAATTCGCATAACATTAAAACTCACAATGGAGTTCCACTTGGTGATATCCTTCTACGCCTATGGTAG
The DNA here is from genome assembly GCA_943735915.1 of Pherbina coryleti. Lineage (NCBI taxonomy): Eukaryota > Metazoa > Arthropoda > Insecta > Diptera > Sciomyzidae > Pherbina > Pherbina coryleti. The sequence goes on from OX030951.1 coordinate 169,750, forward strand.
GCATATTATAGCTTTAGGCGATTTTGTAAAAAAATTTGTACTACAGCACCAACTGGTGTTCAAGTTGGATCAAAGAAGATAGCGCCAAAATACTCACCGTATCTCAAAACCACAATATACCAATTTTCATTCTAATCGCGTAAAGAATTGTACTGCAGCGCCCTTTAGTGTTTAATATGGGTCAAAAAAGATAGCAGCAAATCACTCAGCGTACCAAAATACTTCTATACACAAATGTACATGAATATTTCCATACATATTTCAAACTTGCTTTCGTTGACGAAATTTCCTACATTTTGCTCTCAAAATTTACAAAAATTTCGTCAAAAATTAACACTAATAATAATAATAAATAATAATAATAAACCAGTACTTTTGACAAAAACAAGAAAAATAATGATATGAAGCAATCACATTTAATAAAAAAAAACATATATATATATAAGTATAAAAATATCGATTAATCAAAGAAAATTTTTTTGCCATAAAAACTGAAATGTGTTTCCAGAAATTTCATTTAAAATTTTAATTTAATTTCACATTTTATCATTAAATTGGAAAGCGTTCACTTATTTTAAAGCTTCTACTCCGAATTTTCACATTAATATGCGACATTTTTCATTATTTCGCAGATTATATTACACTTAATAAAAAGATCTTAGCTTTTATGACAATATCTTTTAATTTTTCATTGATTAAAATTATAATTGCATGATTTCGGAAAAAGGGACGTTTCGTGGAATTTTTAGTATAGCTGCTTTTATTGGCATCACCAAAATGACAGACGCACGATCTGTCAACGCAACATTGAGTTTTGCAAAGTTTGAGGTCGTCCGTTTTGACAGTTTATATCGTAAAGTTCTTACAACGGAGACCAACGTACGGTCAGCGAACGACCGACCTAACGCAGTATTGTAATTCAGCTATTAGTCGGTCTTTGATCGTAAATATACGAAGGGGTAAAGTGCGAGCAAAGTACAATCCATGATGTAATTAACAAGGTGGTAGTGAATTTTTCACCACACACTCAATTTTGCTGAATCTGTCAAAATATTGTGACACGAAGAGAGGACCTGTTGGTAAGTGTCAAATCATTATTTGTTTTGTTTGCTTGCTTGTGGTAGTTCTAGCTAATAAGTAATAAGCAATTATAAGAAGTTTCGTCGGATTTTCATCAACATAATTGAAAAAAAGTGAAATACTACAGCCCATAGTTGAATAAATAAGGTTGTCTCGTGGCTGATCGTACTCTCTTTTCAGTACCCATAATTGTCAAAATCAATGAAAAGCAACAACAACAACTTCAACGGCTTTTCATGTTATTAATTTTCGTTTTCAGATTTTGTATGAGATGTCAACTTCGATTTGACATTTATGGGAACTCGCTCTCACCCATGCGACAACCTTATTTATTCAACCATGCTACAGCCAAAACAAATATCACAAATTTTGTTTTGCTATGGTTTTGCTTAAAATATGCAATCAGCTGTTTTTGACAGATCGAGAGTTAATTTTTGTGAGAGAGGTTCCAAATTCACTACCACCTTATTAATTACACCATGGTACAATCTAACGAGATGAGTAGGAAAAATGTCTACTCGTTCGTGCGTTTGACATGTGGGTATTTTTGAGTTTCGATGGTAATCACATATTTAAATGGGTTTTGTTAGATTTTTGTTTTGTAATGTATGTTTTTTTTATTAAAACTGCTGTTAGGGACATATTTTTTATGCAAACTATTTTTTTTTACATTATTTGTAGGCAAAAGAAGCAAAAGGTGATTTAGGCAAAAGAAATTTTTTATGGAATTTCTTATGTGACTGCTTACATTGGCATAACCAAAGTTGATCTTACTGACAGACGTACGACTTGCCAAAGCAACATTGAAGAAGCAAAATAATAAGCTCGTGCGTTCTGACATCTCATCCCGTAAAGTTTCTGCACAGTCGATCAAAGTAGGGTCAAAGGCCAACCGACATAACGCATCTTTGTGATTTCAGCATTAATCAAAATAGACGAGACGTAACGAGTAAGTTCGAGCAAATGGAAGCCAATGTTAATAATCAAAATTTTTTTTTTTTTATTTTTTATACCTGCCACGTCTCCTTATGGGCGTCACAAACGGAGTGACAAAATTAATATACCCCATGTGACAAATATTTAAATTAATATAGTTTTTTAAACGTGGGGGTATAAAAATAACGTAATAATGACACAAATAGGCAAGAAAATAATACATAAATAATATTATTTAAATATAACCAACGTTTTAATAAGTTTTTATATCACCGATAGGCTTTAAGAACCGACAGGTATCACGCTCAGAGCGATATGTACGTACTCTAATTGATTTATCTCTTAAACTTATTTAGATCCCATTTTGCAATTTTTATGGTAAAATTAATAAATGTTGAACTTTATTTTGCCGTTAAAAAAATTTAAATCAAAATGGTCGAAGTTGTTGAAAAAAATATTTAAAATTCTTACTTCCGGTTTAAAACTGGAAAAAAATTAAAATTTCAAAACTGATTAGAAAATCAAAAAGAACACTAAATTTGCTATAAAAAATTTGATTCCTTATTTTTAATAATTATCTTCAATATGAAAATAAAATTTCAAAGAAACCCTTCCGGAAATCTGGTGAATTCTATAGAATCCCATATCTGAGCAGCTAGACCTGAAATCAAAAAAAATATTATGTGAACACGTTCATATCCCATAGAAGTATAAATATGCCCAATGTGAACGAATTTCAGAAATTTACTTTTCTTTGTCCGCTTCACATGAAATGCCCCATATACCACACAATTATAAGCTTGTGACATTTTACTCAATTCAATCTGCAACAATAACACTCTTTTCGATGTGCAATGTCTATCAGCAAATGTATCTAATGTCTAGTTTAATGTATCTTTTTGTTGAACTTGTTGTTTTAAAAGTAATACTTATGCGACATAAGTATTGAACAAATCAGCAGAAACCACGAAAGAAAAACCAGATCGCATGACAATGAGTATTCCTGAATATTGCTTCAAACCTTAAGAACATAAGATATGAAATGGGCAATGCGTCGTTCAAAAGCAAAAACTCCTGAAAGAAACTATTCGAATTAGTAATACACTAACAAAGCCATTTTACTTTCCCTCAATATAATTTCTATTCTTTCTGCACCACATCATCGCATTTTTTCACGCTCTCAACAGCATTCAATCGGTTTTTTTTTTTTCTAAAGCGCTAAATTTTCCCGGTATTCTGGAGCAAATGACGAAAGAAACAAAAAAATATATTCAAATTCATTTGAAGAAGACGCCAACAACTGTTTGTTTGAGAATATTTTGCGACCTCCGGTTTGAGCCTTCTCTTCAATTTGCCGTTGGCCTTTCTCCGAAAAAGAATGCAAGAGGACGAAATTACAATACACATTAAAGAAATTCACAAGAATCAACTTGTACTCTCTTCTCTACCAAGAGCGAGCATCTAAGGAGATTCCATTTATATATGTAAAAGCAAAGAGAACAATTTACTTTTTTTCCGTCTTGATGCCCAGAAGGAGATACAAAAAATTATGGCCACGTTGTAAGCTGCGATGTTCCGGACCTGCGTTTCTGTTCCTTGTTGTACGCTTGCCGCTGGGCTGGCTCCACCGGTGGGTGCTTTGGTTGATGATTATGGCAATGATAATGATGATTGTGATGGTTTTGATTGCGATGAAAGAAGTTTGTATGAGATATTTTCTCTCTTTCGGTATTGTTTATGTTTTAAACGTCGACTTTCTCTTCGTGAACGTTGTGTATGCCGTTCGTTTGTTATCATTGTTAACTTTGAAAAAATGCGATGGACGAGAAGACAAAGTTGGGTAGGTGAAGTTTAAAATCGAAGCAAACAACCATTATCGGTTAACGCCAAACAACCAACCCCCCCCCCCCCCCCCCCACTATACCGAAAGAAAACATCTGCAAAGCGTTTCGCTTCTTAAAGGAGAGTGTATAAAGGACACAGCTTACATCTATTCAAGGAAAATACTAATGTCTTGGACAGTCAGTTACTGTTACATCGTGGCCGGTCGCTGTTCTGTTTCAAAATATTCTTTGATAATAGAAACAGAGCTTCAAATAAAACATTGCTTTTCTTTTTATTTGCTTGTGCGTTATTTAGTGTGTCTTTGAGAACGTTTGACGATGTGGAAAATCGGCATATTCGGATATGTCGCAAAGAGAAGTGATTTCATAAGAAAAAGTTGGCTAAGTCAACTGGTTAGCTTTATGTGGGCCTCTTCCCACAGAGATCTAATCTACAACGAACAAAAATTAAAAAATATATAAAAATTAAGGGAACAAAATTATCCCTTTTTAGTTGGATATTTTTATTCGACAAATGTTGTTGCATTAACAAAACACCACGCCAATACCAATACTAGAGGATTTCCCTCTACAAGGACGATTCCCCCTCGACTGGCATTGATTCCTTGCTGAGAGTCGGATGAGCGCGCACAGTGCTCCTCTCCATGAAAGGGATGTTCATTGGGGTTGCTTTGAATTCGTCCTTTTTTCGCTGCTCGAATTTTTTGTTTTATTTACTATTTTATTTTTTCGCATCCTTTTTTTTCTGTCACAGTATGTGTGTGCAATGCAGTATGAGAGGCGATGGCATTAGCAATGAGGCGCTGACTACTGTGATGTTTGTGTGTTGGAAGAGAATAGAGTGAGGGAGGGGGGGGTGTGGATTTGTTGTTGTGGTGTAGGTAGTTATTATTTTAATGGTCGTGGTACATGACAGCGGCGGAGGCATAGAAATTTTCCACTAAAAACAAACATCAGCGTGTCGTTTGGCGCACTAGAATTCTAACCGCCAGAGCAGCAAGTTATTTTCGCGAATGCTAACTGGCAACCGCCTTAAAGATTTAACATCTTTACAAAAATAAGAAACCAACGTGTGTTTAGCCGTTGTGCAATTTCTGATCGACCAACGACAAGTACACATAGTAAACTGTGAAGACCTTCGCTGCTTCCGCTGCTGCTGCTGCTGCTGCTGCTGATGCTACTTATTCGTATTTGTAGTGGTAACATTCGCAAGGATGTTTAGTCTGCATTCCCGTGTCCTGCTGTTTAGTGCGCTTTAATTCAGTTCCGTTCTTTATTATTACCTTAGTTGCTGTTTGTTGCTTGTTGAGTGTGCGTGTGTTCGTTGCATGGAGTTGATAAAATATATATTTTGTTCCATTGAAGTGATAAAAAAAAAACTTTAAATAAATTCCATAATATGAATATTGAAGATATTACTTATTTACACAGTTACAAATTAAAACAAATTATTAAAACGAATTCCACAATTATAAAGTGTTAAAGCATTTAATTCGGAAACATGAATTATTAAAATTAAATTCCAAATTTGTTAATACTCTGGATCAGGATAAGATATAACCGACACAAGGAAATGGATTATTTTTTTAATTTGGACGAAAATACGAACACTTCAGATCTACAAATTTGGATAACAGCATCTTAAAAGTAAGTATTAATTTCTTGCTCCAAATATGCATGAAAGTATCAAATATTAAGAAATAATATGTAATTATAATCTTTAATTAATAAAAATTTTAAATAGCTAAATTCTATTTTGTCTTGAAATTGCCTCAATCAGGAATCACCATAGAAATAAAAAAAATAATAGTTTTTAGCTTTATGTGTTTATTTAAATATATCTAAAAAATGTCATTTATAAATATGTTAACAGAAATAATAATAATTTAAAATACAACTAAACATAGTTCATAAATCCCACACAAAAGCCCAAAAAAGCAAAAAATGGGAACTTCGGACTTCATACAAAACTTCGCCTTGATTGGGAACAGCCAATAAAACACTATGTAAAAATTTATAAAAAAAACATCAATTGTTTTGGGATGAGAAGTGTTTCTTATTTCAATTATAATAAGGGTATAAAAGCATGATTAAAAGAAGTCTTGCAAGTGTTTTAAAATAAACTTTATTTAAAGAAAATAAAGTTTGCTTTAAGAAGCAATAGTTTTTTTAAATTAAATTTTAAGAAAGTGGTAGTGATTGTTGTATTTGAGTGATTGTTAAAAAAAAACTACGATAAGAAAAGCGAAATTTTAAGGATCATTACATTTAAATCTGAATATCCAAAACTTGAAGAACTGAAGACTTCTTGATCCTTCTGAATTGCATTTTTATATAAAGTTAGCTATGAAGTTATTTTCCAAAGAAATTATTTCTATTCTATTTCTATTCTATCCTCTTATTTCAAAATCCAAAACTTACCAAAACATTTAAGAAAAGCAAATAGAATTTTAAATTTTTATGTAATTGTTGTAAATATAACTGTTTTCAGTCTTTAAATTAATCCTTAAGTACGAATTTGTCCCAAAGCGTGTACAACAATAACCAAAATTATGAAAAAAATTTGCAAATATTTTGAACAAAAAAAAAATAGGAGCATGATAGCGGCTTTAATTTAAGTTTTATTCATTCATTTGAACAGAATAGGTTTTTTTACCCAAGCTTACACCAATTTGTGAAATAAGTAGCATATTCTAACAGAGTAACTCATAAACAGACCATCACGATAAAACTACCTTTAACTTCATGTAACATTCAAATTTTGTAAAGTAGCTCATCACATTTTTACAAATTTTTGGCCTTTTAGTGTAAATTTTATTTAATATTTGTTGTAGACTTTGGCCGTGTAAAATATTTAACACTTAACAATATATATTTATATTTCAATATAAATTTCACAAATATCTACTTAACATAAAAGTTACTTTTTAACGTTAATTAATACTCATAACAACAAATGTCTTCTTTACAGTTGAATTAATTTTTTATTTTTTAACAACAAGATATTTCAATAATTCCATCACAGATTTATATTTTTTCTAAAATTCTAAATTATATTCTTGCTTGAAAATATTGTCCAAGCAATTTTTGCTATTTCTATTTTTCTTTTTAAGTTCAATAATTTTTTTAAACCTGAATTAAAAAACCAATAAAAATTTTTTACAAACATATTTTGCAAAAAGTCTGGCAACACAAGCTCAAGACGTGAGAAGTAAGGACTAATAAAAAAGAAATAAATATGAAAAAAGGACTTAAAAATTCAACCAATCCTTGAAGTGTGACAACCACACTACAGGGTGGCGCAAAGTTAATCATCCAATTTTGTTTTTCAATAACTTTTTTACTACAAAAAAAAGAAAGATTTTGAGTGATGGAACTCTTTATTTTGACCTTTACAATTTTTTCTGTTAAGTGGAAAATATGATATCCGTCAAGTGACTGATGCCAGTGTTGATACACATTTACCCGTTTTATTGCATTTCCATGACTTTCCGCAAGATTTCCGAAATGAAATTCATTATCGAAAGATTTAACGAATTCGTGATAGCTTCATTTGGGGACTAAATAAAGAGTTCGTATTCAAATAGAAATTTCTCATCAATACCTAAGCACATTGACGAATCGTTAGCACAGTTCGTTTGAGAACAAAACTCATTTTGAATTCGTTGCGTATCGTTTGGTTTCTTGGATTTTGACTTATAGCTTTAACCATCTTTAACAGCCTTGAGGCTGCTATCGGTTTAATCAATGTTAGTTAGACATTTTCATTTTTATACGTTTCATTTTACGTTTAAAAAACGTAAGAGGGGTATATTAATTTTGTCACTCCGTTTGTAACGCCCATAAGGAGGCGTGGTAGGTATTTAAAAGTATTTTTATTCTTGATCAGCATCATCACCCGAGTCGATTTAGCCATGTCCGTCTGTCTGTCTGTGATAACGATTACAACCGTCATTTTCAAGCTATCATCACGAAATTCGTTATTTAAGCTTGTATCTAAAAAATAAAGATCAAGTTCGAAACTGAGGCAAATCAGATGAAAACCACGCCTACCTCCTATACAAAGTGGCTTTATCAAAAAGGTAAAATCTCAGAATTCCACAAAAATTAATATATGGACTTGAAATTTTGCATATAATCTTTGATATATAACATGTGCTCTGTGTATGAAATTCAATCAAACTGAATAAAAACCACACCTACCTCACATACGAAGTGACTTTACAAAAAACAAAACGGATTATTTCCTGTTAAAACTATGACGAAAATGTTTTTACAAATAAACATTCTATGAACTGCTGCATTCTATAGACTTTGAATATACTTCGGTTCGGCCGTGGGAATATTTTAACTACGGCTCAGTCGAAGATCATTTCTTACTAGTTTTAAGTTAAATTTATTTCAACCCTCTGCAGCTGACGTCGTAGTCTGACAGACACCGAAAATCAAAACTTCGTGCGTACAACCTGAAATTCGAAGATAAAAATTCGTTTTTATCTTTAAAAAAAAAAGTATTTAATTTTAAATTTTATTCTTGTGTTAGCCTAATAATTATTAGCTGTTATATGGAATAAGGTCAAGAGAGTTACAGTCAGAAACTTCATCATAACAAATCAGTTTATAAGTGAGGTCTGCTAGACCCCACGTCAGGAATATTGTTTAATTTGGAGCACGTCAGTTGCAGAGGGTTCAATCTCCACAAAAAACAAAAAAAAAAAAAAAATAGCATACGCCGAAATATTGTTTTTCAATTTGGAAGACATAACATATATTATTGTGAACTATCAGTCATTTTGTCAAACATTTTTTCGCTTTTTTCACCTTTGGGCTACACATTCAAACAAAATTACAAGCATACATCAGATTTGTAATCTATCAGAAACAAATGTTTTTGTTCCATTCTTTCCATTATTTACATTTTGCTGGTTTATTAACAAGATAGCCATTTTCCTAATACGTTTTAAATTCAGTTTCTAAAATACGTTTCAAATGGTTAACATAATATTTAACAATACAACACACATAATCATATCTAAAAAGTATTCTTGAAGCTGTTGAAGCAGATTGGCCGCCGCTATAAGAGTCTCTGATATATTTTTGTAGATCAATTACTTTTGAATCATAAAGATGTTACAGCTCTTGCAAAGGTAGAGTCATACACTCTTTGACATATCAATAAATTTTTTAGTGCATCAAACGAGCATATTGTGTATTTCAACTGTATTTATTATCTATCTACACTAAATTCTCAAACAAATGAAAACGATCTTAAATAACCTCAGTGCTCTCAGTTCTCACCAAAATAAAGTTGCTCGGGTGAGTGACTGCACATTGTTGTTTTACATATATATATATATATATGTATATGTATATATTTATATATATATATAATGTGGGCATTATTTGTTATTTGTTTTATTTCTCAACAACCCCGACTACAAGAAATTAACTTGAATATGTAAACACTCGTACATAACAAAAATTTTCGCATTCACCCGCACGAATAAATATCACAAGATGTCAATGATCGTTGCCGAAAGCTCGTCGCAGCTCTGTTTCGTCAAGAATGTGTGCGTAAATGCATTAATACAAGGACGCAAGTTTGAATGCATTACAGAAAACAAACTTTTACCGAAAAATTATCTAGATATCCGCAATCATATATTATATATTTATGTGTATGTATGCAGACCCTAACTAAATTCGTAGTTGACTGTTATCATCGCTGCACATATTCTGCGCAAAAGTTGAACTATTTAAAAATATCGCAATGCGTGTTTGATCATAATTACCAAATAAGTTCAAATTCAAATCCAATTGCAAGCATCAACATAATAAATAAAATTATTTGGTAAAAAGTAAAATATAAACTAAAGCTGGAAGTTAACGTTCCGTTGCAGTTCCACGTATTCACAAACTAATTTAATACAACAAACAATGCTCAAACAAAAAATTCTCTTCTTGACTGCCCTTCGCTTCAATTCCTGGTTTCACACACTGATCGCTGTGCATCGGTTAAAACGGGCACACACTCTTATATATCGTTAAATTTTGTTATTTGCTATAGCTACGCTGCATCTGTGTGCTTTGACACAGCATACAACTTCGAAATGTGTTCACGGTGTTTTTGACTTTTTTACACTTTTTGAGTAAACAATCTTCTAAAAATGTTCCGCACAATTCACAATATTTTTGGCAATGTATGCGTCGCGGCCCATATAAATATATATAAGCTCTCACGTACCGACTATATTGCGTCTACATGACTGCTTGGGCAGGGATCTGCTCGGCGGCAATGCGACTCCAACTTCGACCGCTGTTCTCAAAAGCAGCTCACTTGGCAATATCAGACAAAACCGAAATAAAAAAAATAAAAACACAAAATAAAAAAAACAAAACAAAAACCAACAACAATTTACGAAAACGAGACATAAAATAACTGGGAATTCTCTGATTCAATTGGACATACTGCATTTTTATTTCAGTTGAATTTTTTAATTCGCACAGTGAAGGTTAAGTAACTAAAGTTTATTCGCCCAAAACGCATTTGATGTTTAGTTCCAAAGCGCTATCCAGGCGAAATATTCAAGATAAAAATCACTTTGAAAGATATTTGACAAACGGAAGTAAATTAAAAAGAAACTCAACCTTTTCGAATTGAAATGCTCTTGCACAGAATAAGGCAGTGATTTTCTACATAAATAAATATTTTAATATAAGGTCAACAATACATGTGAAAATACTACAAATTTGTGAACTTCAAAATGTTTGTTAATTATTTTACAAAATTTGGAATTGAAAACAATGAATTAGGATGCTGGAATATGTGAGGAAATATTGTTTTGAAGTGTTATTAGCTAGAAACAAACCGTGAGTTTTTGTGAAAAATAATGCACGATATTAATTTGAATTATAAATGTTGCATTCGGTCCTTAAAAGAAAATTAATATGCTATAAACTCTTAAATCCCTGGTCAAACAGTACTTATGGTGACTAATAACTTATTTCTAGAAGTCTTTTAATCAATTTCTTGAGAGAATCTTTAAGGTAAGACTAAATTTAAGATCACCTGAACTGATAATGGTACTTGTTTCCAATTATCTTCAATTTGCATTTTCAACTTTCCACTACTTAATGGTGTTTAATAAAACTCATTGTGTCCTTTATTTTCTTCTTCATTGTGAGTTAACAATGACTAAGAAAAAGTAATGTCAATATTTCAAAAAACTGTTTTAAAAAACTTTCAATGATATAATTGAAATACTTTAATATGTAGATTAGTGTTAAGCTCAAACTGATATCTCGACGTGATATTAAAACTCAATATCACTAAGGGCCTTCTGTATAGCCGAAACATAGAGAGAGCAAATTACGTAAAGGGTGCTTTTTAGAAGCGCAAAATTTTAAATTGCCAACACTGTTTTCTGTGACGGTCGATTTTACATTTCTCGGCTGTTTTTGGATGAGTACGGTTTGGCAATTCATCATGAAAAGACTCACGCTGGAGCAAAGTGACACAATTAATTTACTGAAAGAAACATTTGACGAACGATTAATTTCACGAAGTGGACCTGTGAACTGGTCAGTTCGTTTGTGCTATTTGACGCCATTCGATTATTTTGTTCATATATATGTTAAGTCGCTTGTTTAAGCCGATAAATCAGGAACAACTGAGTACTTGGAACTCAACATTCGAAGCGTGATAAAAATTGACACCCAGATTACGCTGCGTACGCGCCATATGAATCATATTCAAACATTTATATAAAAAAATTATCTTTGAAATAAAGTTTATTTGATAGATTTTAAAAACATTTTTATGTGTTCTATATCAATTTAAAGTTCTCCGCCTGTAAAAAAAAACACCCTATGTGTATAAAATTCAAGCAAGTATTTAAAACCAGACGAAGACAAGACGAGAGAACATGAGGAAGGACATTTGAGTCATCCCTCTCTTTTAAAGGTTTGTTTATTTTTACTTTTTAATCTGTCGTTCTTTATGCATTCTTTTACGAAGTTTCGTCCGCAATTTATTTGTTCTTCTAGTTCAGCGTTCAAAATATGAATTTAGTTCAATATTTCAGCTTCGTGGAGCAACTTAAAGCATATTAACGAACGCATTGTCCGAAGATATTCGCGATATTTAATGAACGGTTTTAAAAATCTTCACTTAAAGTTGGTGTCATTAAAATTAAAGTGTCCTTATTGCTGAATATTAAATAATTGGGGTTTTCCTTAACCTTGAAATGAACCGAAGGTAGGTGATTCTTAGAATTGTACGTGCACGACACAGGAGATTACAACTTAATATCCGTATAATATAAATAAGCATCTTAAAGCTTACAACATTCTACCAGCGCATGTGGAGTCAAATAAAAGTTTCAAAAAGTTAAAGGAAGAAGCTTTCTAGTGAATTATCAAAACTCACTATTGTAAAATACGGAAATGATCACTACATGCAACAGTTTGTGTTTCTGCCTAAACTCACTTACAATCTAGTATAAATAGACTCAATTTCTAAGCATGTCCATACATACATACTTACAAACAAGTTTACTTTCATATGGAATCTTCAAAATGCATCAACCTACATGTGTTTCGACAAAAGTCTAGACAATTCATACGCAGTGGATGAAAAGGAAAACGCGAAGCAAAAGCCATAGCAGATAACAGGCACTGCAGAAACTCTCGCACAATTAGACGCAAATTACAATAGAGACAGCCAGACATTCAAACAGACAGACAGAAATTTAACCTACAAAGCAAAGCTAACTCACTTTCGCTTTCGTTGTTTTCGTCTGGGATACCAACATTCAACGTGACGACACACATAAATGGCTCTGCTAGGAATAAAAACGTCTGCCACAACGAGTACCCATGATAACCAAACA
>OX030951.1:187500-253855 GCA_943735915.1 Pherbina coryleti
TTTAAAAATGATCTTCCTAGTCTTAAATCAAAGTGGAGTACTTAACGTTTTTAATTATATTTTTATACGTTCTAACTTGTTGTTAGTTTAGCAGATTTTGTCTAGTCTACAAGAGATGTCATCTCTATTTGACAAGCATTGCTATAAATAAATAAATAAATAAAAAAATAAATAAATAAGTAAATAAATAAATAAATAAATAAATAAATAAATAAATAAATAAATAAATAAATAAATAAATAAATCATTAAATAAATAAATAAATAAATAAATAAATAAATAAATTAATAAATAAATAAATAAATAAATAAATAAATAAATAAATAAATAAATAAATAAATAAATAAATAAATAAATAAATAAATAAATAAATAAATAAATAAATAAATAAATAAATAAATAGATACATAAATAAATAAATAAATAAATAAATAAATAAATAAATAAATAAATAAATAAATAAATAAATAATAAAATAAATAAATAAATAAATAAATAAATAAATAATATAACTAAATATATAATAAATTAATAATAAATTAATAAATAAATTTAGCTCTATGGTAGATATTAGAGAGCTGCAGAGCGTAAGAAAAATTACTTGCAAGCCATCTGCCTTCATTCAAGGACTTCGTCTCTCCCGCAGTCACAATTCAAAAAACACAGGTGCATCATTGGACTCACGAGAGAAGCGAAGCTTTTTCGCAATTTCATAGACTTTATAATTGAATGGCTTTTTTTTATTAGAACAATTTTTAAATTTAAAACTTTAAAATAACAAAGTAAAGTAAATACACCAGTAAATTTTATTACATTTCAAGCATAAATAGAAGTTTAGTAGGTAGAAGCAACATTTTTATTTTTATTTTTATTTTTATTTTTTTTTTTTTTTTTTTTATTAGCCAATACAATCATTTTATTATATATTGTAGGATATGAAGGATAGATACCCAATACACAATCCTTTAACTTGATTATTATGATCTGCTGCAACACAGTCGACCAGGGTTCGGACTTGAAAATTAGTAAATCGCAGTAAATTAAAGAAAAAAAGCAGTAAAACGAATTTTTTCGCAGCAGTTTTTTTTATTAACAACCATGTACGTAAATTTTATACTTACAAAAAATACCTAAATACATATATACACATATGTAACTATATACTATATATTAGCATGTTGCAGAAGTATATTTTTTTACGGATTCAAAATTAATATGGCTATTAATTTAACACTTATGCTGCCATCTTTCTAGTTTTTTATGTAATGATATTAAAGGTTTAGTTATACTTGACGTAATGCAACGGTACATAAGGAATTGCTTGTGTTTCCTGTCGTTTGTAAGATAAATACAAAAATAACTACAAATGTTTGTTGAGAATAAATCACAGTAGATTTGAAAAAAACGCAGTGACGCAGTAAAACATTAAATTTTTCTAAAAAGCGCAGTAGATCTACTGCAATTGCTGTTAAGTCCGAACACTGCAGTCGACTGAGATTTCACTCCAGGAAATCAAAAAACGAGGCGTAAAAACCTCGTAAACAAAAAGCAGTATTGTAAGTAGATGTTAAATATAACATCAAACAAACAATAGGGGCATTCACAATGTGGTGTATTTGTGGTAAATATGTTAAAAGTTTACAACAGTAAGAATAAGATCGTGATCATACCTTTTGTAAATTTGTTAATTATTTACAATCAACTGATTTTGCTTACGTTTGTTATAAAACCACCAAGATGCCGAACAATTTCGGGTGCTTCAAAAGAAATTGAAGAATCATTTCGACTTCTTCTGCTCCACTTCTTACTGGGTTTCTCTTTTTTTTTATTATTTTCCATGTTCAATTCATCCTATAATATTGTTAAAATAAGTCAATGTAGAAATTAAACTTATTTTTATCAATAACTTTACTTACAGCGCGCACTAAATTTTCCATTTTATGTTTTTGACAAGCAATTACCACAAATACATCATAAATACAATGATTTAGTGTTGCTTTTGTGGCAAGTATGGCATTTCTTAGTTGCTATTTTTTTTTTTTTTAAGTGTGGTGAAAATCTATTTTTTTAGCCTTTCTTGCTTCGTTTTCAAGATATGTCGTTCTTTTTAATTTTTTAAGGTTATCATATCGACCGACTCCTCTGGTCTCGAGAGAAAATCCAAAAACACTTTTTTTTGCCTATCTTGCTTTGTTTTTGAAACATGGAGCTTTTTTGATTTTTTAAATTTAAATATTACTGTCGATTTTACTTGTGAGCACTTTTCGATGGTAATGCATGGTGCACTCGGTGTGATCGCTATAATTTTTCGTTGCTTTTACTTCATGGTCGTTCTGTGGTTTGATATTTTATTTCATATCAAAACTTTCTAAATACAACGAAACTAAAGAAAAGCTTTCATTATATCCATATATGTAGTCTATATTGGCACTACACTCAAGGTACATTCACCAACATTAGAGTGAAGATATATTGTTATATTTGCGAGAAAATATATAAACGAATGTACCCGAAATTTAATTTCATAATAAAAAACTCAGGAGCGGTGCTTTTCTTGTCAAAAATTTCATTTAAAGCTTTGATTCTTTGAATGTTTCTTTTTAATATTTAATCATATTTCACACGTTCTTGTTATTTTTTAATGAAATTTGTTTCATAATGGTGCGTACCACGGTTGAATAAATAAGGTTGTCACGGGGCTGATCTTACTCTCTTCTCAGTACCCATAATTGTCAAAATCAATGCAAAGCAACTACAAAAACTTCATCGGCTTTACATGTTATCAATTTTCGCTTTCAGATTTTGTATGAGCTGTCAACTTCGATTTGACATTTATGGGAACTCGCTCTCACCCATGCGACTACCTTATTTATTCAACCATGGTGCGTACCTATGATTTATGCAAAACAAATATGTATGTTTTGTTCTGTTTTATGTTTGGGGCACACGTTTTTCTTAAAAACCTCCTGTATAATATTTATGCAACAAATAAAAGATTAATTATTTATATTTAAAACATAAAGTGGTATGATTCATTTTTACTTGTAAAAATATTACAAAAATTTACCAAATTGTATTTAATACAATAATTTAAAACTGTAACAAAAACAGTTTTAAACTTTCATGTTTGTGGTTTTTATTCACTTTATACTTCGAACCTCACTTATAGACGCATTTGTATGAGACTGAAAAATTATTTATGCAAATAATGTCAGTGGGAATATCAATCGTTAAGGGGACATATAGGTCCCCTTTCGGGAATTTTTTTTCATACATAGATGGAAAAAAGATATCGTTTTCAAATTTTGCACAGTTTTTGACGTTTTTTGATTTTTTTTTTTAAAATGTCAAAAAATAGACGGTGTGCAGGATATTACCAGTCTGGAACATCTGAGGAAAAAATAAACAAAAACAAATTAATCCTTGTTTAAGCTGCCACCGCCTGAGCTAGGATAATTTTTATCCGTCGAAGGAAAACAAAATGGCGACCGATTTTGTAAACTCGAAAATCGATTTTTTTTTCAAATGGCCGCCATTTTGTTTTTTTTCGGCGGATAAAAACTATCCTAGTTCAGGCAGTGGCCACTTAAACAAGGATTAATTTGTTTTTTTTTTATTTTTTCCTCAGATGTTCCAGACTGGTGATATCCTGCACACTGTCAATTTTTTAGCATTTTTAAAAAAAAATCAAATGACGTCAAAAACCGCTGCAAAAATTTTGAAAAAAATTTTTTTGTATTCTGTAAATGTTAATAAATATATGTGCAAAATTTGAAAACGAGGCACGATTACGATTTCCGTGGCCCCAAGATCTGAATATGCAGTTTTGAAGAGCTCATTGAGAAAATAAGATTCACCGAAGGATTTATCGATATATTGAGTTATCGATTTTTAAAAAAAAATTTACTAAAAGAAATTTTAATGTAAATTCGACTATATCTATGCTAATATTTGACCGATCGCGATAATTTGGGTATCATTCGATAACAAATAAATATCTTCAAAATAATTTATAAAACAAAAATTTGGTACTCAATCTAATTACACTACAGATGGTTTTTCGGCATGATACACATTTTTTTTTTTTCATAAAACCGTTATTTTCTTCAAAAAGTACGCAATTAAAGTAATTAGAACATAACATATGGTAATAGCTGAAACATTAACCTTTCGTTTGGTGTATAATATGTTAACACTTGTTTCTCCTATTTCTATCATTATTCTCATTTTTATATTGTTACTAGATTAAATAGAACAATCATAAGGTTTTTATTTTGCTTTATAAACATATGTACAATTTTGATGTACTGTTGATAAACATCAACAACTTTCATCTTCATCTCTAAGCACAGAAGAATCGCAAGCACATCGCACACCTATGTAAAATAAAAAAGATTATTCGAATTATATTAATTATGCTTCGCATCGTGTTCTTTTTAAATAAGATATACGGACTCTCATTTTATTTCACAAAAAAAAAAAACAAAAAAAAACAAAAAAAAACAGAATAATTGTGCAATTTGTAAAAGGCAGAGCCACTTTTTTTATAAAAATTAGTAAAAATATCAATATGTACATACTTTAGAATACAACAAACAACTGATAAAAGTCTATGTGGCTCCTTTTACAGAAAAAGTACATTTTATAAAAGACAGAACCACCAAAAAAAATATTTCAATAACTCAAAAAAAAAGTTAGGAAAAATATCAATATGTACTTCAGAATACAACAAACAACCTTTGATTAAAGTCTATCTGGCTCCTTATACAGGAAAAGTACATTATGTAAAAGGCATAAAAGCTAAAAAAAATTATTCAATAACTCAAAATACATCGAAAAGTTTATGACGATTTTTCTTGCACCATTTACAGTATAAATGCACAGTTTATAAAGCAAATCAAAAAGATTCAGCCAAATTATGAAACATTTTCCTATGCTATATGATTGTACTGATCAACCTACAATATAACATAACAGCGAAAATCGGTCAAAATAAAAGAAAAAGTATAACATGTTGTATACCAAACAAAAGGTTAATATTTTAGCTTTCAATTAATTACATCTTTATTTAATCTTTATAACGCATTTTTAAGAGAAAATAACGGTTTTATGCAAAAATAAAACATGTTATGCAGAAAGACAGCCTGTAGCGTGGCCGATTTACGAAAGAATATTTTTTTTTTCATTTCATATTAAAAACATTTTAAATATCTTTCGAATGACACCTAAATCATTCAGATCGGACAAATATTAGCAGAGATATAACCGAATTTAAATATTGGTTCGGTTGAGTAAACATTTTTTTTAAAAACCGATATCTCGATAACTAATCGATATATCGATAAATCCTTCAGCGAATCTTATTTTCTCAAAGAGTACTTCAAAACTGCATACTCAAATCGAGGGGCCACGGAAATCGTAATCTCCCCGAAAACGATATATTTTTTCCTTCTATGAAAAAAACCCAAAAAAAATTTTTTTTTAATAATTTGTAACCTATACAGCCATGGACACATAAATAGCACAAATGTCAACTTATTTTTTAAACATTTCGTTTGAATCTAATAATGCATTCATTAACTGTAGTTATAATTTTTTGAGACTCCAGTGTGACGTTGTTTAAAACTCCGAGAGAGATGTACCGTTACTTACTTTTATTTGCTCAGGCCATCTCTTTCTTTATAGGCATGTACGATCATGATACAATTATACAAGGTAGGAGTGACAGTTCTTTCGTCTTGCGCCAACTGTCAAAAATAGTATAAATTAGAGAACGAAAAAAGAAGAAAAGAAAATAGAAAACAAAATATACAGGCAAATGACAGTCGCTGCAAGGTACTAGTGAGAAAAAAGCAAGTTGTCACTCCTACCTTGTATACTTGTATCATGATGTACGATCTGCTGTGGTCATATAAATAGCACACATGTTAGTTGGTGAATAAAAGTTAACAAGATCGGATGTTTGTAAAAATTTTAGAGTTGAATTCAGTTAATTTCGCCGATTCTAAATAAAATGGGTCGTGGCAAACATCGCACTCCGGAAAAAGGTCTATAATTCACGAACTAAGCCGAAAAGGCAAAAAACGATCTGAAATCGCGGATATTCTGAAAATTTTGCGAAAAATGGTCTATAATGCACTCAAGCTGGTTAAATCAAATGGTTCAAATAATTCCGAGAATAAGCCGCGCAATCATAAAATGCGTAAAACCACCGCTTTTACTGATAGACTTATAGTTCGCAAAAGTAAGACTGATCCTTTCAAGTCAGCAAAGCAAATTATTAGGGAAATAAATGAAAAAAATAACCTTAATGTTTCAAGAAAACTAGTATCAAGAGGACTACATGAAGCTAATCTTTATGGACGCATTAGCCGAAGAAAGTCGCTGTTAACAAAAAAAAAAAATTTAAAGGATCGTTTAGCATTTGCAAGGGCCCATGTGAATAAAGAAGACCAATTTTGTAAGAACGTGATCTGGACTGACGATACTAAATTTAATAGGGTTGGATCAGATGGAAAAACTTTTGTTCGGCGCCCCAAACGCCAAGAGTTGAATCTTAAGTATACAAAAAAATCATTAAAGTATGGATAGGGAATTTAATGTCTTGGGGAGCTTTTTCCTGGCACGACGATGGGCCAATTTTTCGTATACCAGGAATAATGGACAAAAATATGTATTAAGATATTCTTAATAACCAGATGGAACCATTCACATTTGAGAACATGCGTATTAGGTGGACTTTTATGCACGAAAGTGATCCAAAATACACGGCAAAGGTTGTGATTGATTGGCTAAAAAAGGAAAAAATAAATATTTTGAATTGGCCGGCTCAAAACCCAGACCTCAATCCCATAGAAAATTTATGGAATGATGTGAAGGTCAGCATAAGTAACCAAAATTTTCGAAATTTAGACGAGTTATGGAGTGGAATTGAGAAGGCTTGGTACTCTATTCCGAAGGATAAGGTCAGGAAGCTTGTGGAGAGTATGGGACGAAGATGTCGGGCTGTTTTGGACAATTCGGGATACAGTACCAAGTAATAGTAATTATATTCGTAAGCTCATTGTAAAATAAAAATAAATTACTATGTCTTTTTTTCAGAATCCAAATTGTGCTATTTATATGTCCACCTCAGCTAAGGAGCAATTTCAGATTTTTCATTAATTTTCCAATTTTTAATTCGTAATTACAAAGTTGCTACTGATTTCAAGTTTTTAATGTTTAAACTAAAATAACATGAAGTAAATTCTTGTTTTCCTCTATGTATTTTGTTTAAATTCATGTGAAACACTCTGCATGTATTTTTGTGCTATTTATGTGTCCACGGCTGTATGTCCCCTTAAGATAACAAATGTGACAAGTCAAAAATATGTAATGCCTTGTGTTACAAGTTGTAACATTGAATTTATTTTTAAATTTCAATGCTTTGCCGTAAAAACATTTATTTTAACTTTGTATTAACTACCTCTCAATAGTTATTCTCTTACAACATATTGATGGCTTATAAAACCAAATATTCGTCTAAGTATTTACACATTAAGACCGTTATTTAAATACATTTTTAAAATAATCAGTTGAGAACACATATTGTTGACTATTTTTAACTTTGTATATCAGACGCCGATTTAAATGTTTAAACTTAACATGAAAATGTTAATGTTGAAGAAGTGAAAAAAATAGACAAGCTCAGAAAATCCATACACACAGAGTATTCAAAACGTGTCCATTGTGATTAAATTTTAATATTTACTCACCAGTAAAACTCCAAAATATCATTCATTCACCTCTTTGACGTAGTCCAGATCAACGGCATCGTTCAACAATATTTTTATTTTCATAACTAAGAGAGCATTAATTGCACTACATCAACAACACCAACATTCATTCGAACCGCACTTGCACTGACATACACTAATTTTACACATATTTTTTATCTAATAACCTTGTGCAGTGTTATTAAACCCAAAAAGTTTCTTAACCTTTTTGCATTTGTGTTTCCAGCCACAGTACAGCAGAAATGCTTATAAAAACGAAATAAACAAATAAACTTAAACAGTCAAAGCAAACATCAGAATTAAGTGAAACATATACAAACGTAAAACTCACACACGCGTTTGTCAGAGTAACACCGACTATAGAAGAGCTGTATTCGCACTCTATAATTTTGTTTAAATGGTCGTTGAGCACATTTTGAGAGCGCCCCGAGAACAACTGCTCCTCTTGTTACGATCACCACATCGCGATCCGAATTTATTTAGATACACAGAAAAATGTTGTCATAGAACTACTCTGGTCATTCAAAGCCAAATTATTTCTACGAATACTGTTCTCTCTATACACCAACGAGATACCAAAGACACTCTTTCAATGGAACTGCTTTAGCCCCTACTACACTGATAAACGCTCCACAGACGCGTCTGAATTCGGCACATGTTTGAATATCAAGTTGAAAAAACTTTCCAAAAATATACACATTGTTAAAAAAATATCAACTTGATAAAGTTGTTTAATTCTTGCTGACTTCTACAAAAATTTCCAAGTCTAAAAACAACAAGCGAGTTTCACAATTGCACAAACAAAAATACAGAGGGTAACGAACGCACACTCGCGACAGCGCTAGAAACCCGCGCTACGTACAAATGCTCATTCGCACTTTTATATGCATGCATATCGAAGAAAGCCACTGCCCATGGGTAATGAGAACATTTGGTTAAAGCATATTTAAATAGATCACTCAAAGCAATCGAGACTCAAAAAAGCACAACCAAAATATTTCACTTGTGCAGGCATCATAACGAAAGGCCTGCAAAATAAGGTCGTTGACCTTTCCAAAATGGGCAGATGATCTCAGGCGGAAGAATTTTTATGACGTCGATTTTTTATACGACTTCGTAAGCACTTCACAATAATGCCTCTATGAAAATTCGAGTGCGATAAAATGGTATTTGTTTGATTATTTCGTCTCTATTTGATTTAAAATTAAAAGGTTTTCTATAACGAGAACTGATATGTATTTTTTTTTTTAAATTAACGACGACATTACACACTAGATACTCGATTCAAACTAAATGGAAACCATTATACGATCGCCTAGAAAACTATGAAGCATTTCCATAAATTCAAACTTACACATTAGTTTTTCACCACAGCTGCTCATGCCTGTGTTTTTGAGAGCAACATACTCTCTGAAATAGCTTTCGGTGCGACTCAGCATGAATGATTTGTAGACAAAAACTAGTAATTGAGATCTTTATGCTTACGACTAACTCAAGAGAGTTGAACTATTTAGGTCTATTATTGAGTGGATAAATTAATTCAAATGGCAACGAAAAGTTGTTGAGTTTCTTTAATATTTCGTGATTTTACCGTAGAAATTTGTAATGTTAGATGCATTCACCTGGTTACTCAACAATCAGAGTAAATTTAATAAAGTGCCAACATTGTCACGACCGTTGGACCCATTTTACATTGGTAAAGGCTTGAAATCAAGTCTGTGAGTTTGTTGATGTAAGACGGGGACATCAACGTGAGAAAGGGTAAGGTTAAAAGGGAATAGCAAAGAATTGAACTCAAGGCTTGACCAATGTAAAAGGGGTATTAGCATAACATAGCCATATCATTCAATAATAAAGCTAATGTCAACCGTTGCCTTATTTATTCTAACGAATAAAATGATGCATGTCAATGTTTTTACCATTAAAAAAAATAGTTCATAGAAGTATTGCGATCGGCCTGCAGTTCAAAAACGTTCTCAAAATGTTCTTGAATGCGTGTTTCTTTATTCAGTACGGATAAACTTAAAATACAACCTAAATATAGTTTCATATTTTTGTGCTTGAGCAAATTTTAATCGTTCGAAATCCAATAACAGCAGCGAACATTTACACATACACATTCAAATATTCTGTTTTTGCTTGCTCATTTTAATAAAAAAAAGCCGTCTCGTTAGAACTTTTTGTCAATAGAGCTTTAACAGAGCGAGCACATAGAATAGCTGAGACACACACACCATTTCAAATTGGACGGGTAAATGACCGAATGTCCGCCACTCAGCGACTAGGTTAAGGTGAAGGTCACATAAGCAAAAAGCGTTTTCGAAATTAAAACAGTCTGAGAGCAATAGAATTGTAATAGGGTGATCATTCAAGGGTGGTGCGTAGAATGAAAAATTTGAATTCAGTACATTTCTGTTTAAACCATAGTTAACAGAACGCCATCTTTGTCGAAGCTGAAATTAAGAAATATTGTTGCAGAAAAAAATTTTCAAATGCATGCTTTTATAATGCATAGAATGTTTTATAAAATCTTAATTCAAATATGTATTTCTTTAGCATGTCTTGAGTAACGACTGCAACTTAAGCTTTTTGTCCGTGTTTAATTTTTTCTTAGTTATTAAATCTAAAAAGTAAACCAATTTTCAAATCCAAATAATTAATTTTAATCTATTGAAATTCTTATATTGCCAGCTGCGAAGAAAACAATCATAACGTATTATGCGGATCCGTTTTCCCTCTCTCCGATATAAGCACCTCTACTTACAAATGTTTAACCTTGAAAATAGCAAATATTAAAATTCTTAATGCAAGCAAAAAAAGAACTATGTTCAAGCTTCCGCTCTCCCAGACGTTCACACAAGCACACTTTTTATTTTTCAAGTATTCTTTCTATTCATTAGTTTATGAGTTTATTGTATTTATTTTTTTTTTTTTTTTGTTTTTTGTTTTTGGTGGCATTGAATGATTAACGCATCGGTATATAAAAAAGCTTGTTATTTCTTAGCAACTCATGGCTTTTTTTAAATTAATTGCATTAATGGCCCCTTAATCCTGTGTGTGTTGTATTAATTGATGCTTAAAATGCTTAATAAATTTTGCAATGCAGATATTGCATCCTGCAAATGTGCAATTTTTTATTTAATTACTAGGGACTGTCTAAGAGCGTTTTCTCGATCTGTTGTGTGGTCCTTCCTTGAATTTGTCTAGAGGGACCTAATTTTTAGCTTCATAGCAACAAAAAAAAAGTAAATATTAGTTAATAAACTATATGCACAAGTATCAAGAAAAAAAAACTATATTTCTCTATATTTTTATTTACTTTTTCGCATGCATAAAATTAGTTTTTTATATTTTTATCGGTGTGTTGGTGAAACTCTCTGGAATCTTTCAGGTCTTCATATTGCGACGTAGATATGAATACCCACACACACATAAACGCTCATAGAAACGTAAGAATCGCAGGTTGCGATACTTTTTAATGCAGAACTTTAACACAGACACAAAAATACCAAAAACCGAACAAAATCAAATAAGCAAATGAAACAAAATTAAGAAAAAAATAAAAAATTAACGAAATAAATAAAATGGAATGAGAAATGAAGCACACACCCTCATGCAGACGGTCGCAGTCGCAGTCTAGCCGGCTCATGTGAATTTTTTGGATAGTTTTTTGGCAGTTGTTTAATGCGCTTTTTTAACGTTAGTCAGGTCAGCCGTTGAATTTGCATACGCGAACCTCAGCTCGATATCACGGTCCGTCTCTTAGTCGCGCCCTAAGTTGCATTTGCTTAAATAATTATACAAATTCTACAAAAATATTTATTATTTTTTATTTATGCAATGCATTGAAATCAAACATTTCATTGCGATATTAAAAAATCTGTGGTTTTAGTTTCGGAAGGTGTCAGATGCATTATTAAGAAATGCACGTAAAACCTTCACTGACTTTCGAATACATTTTAAACAAACTTGCTCTATCGAGGTAAGCCAAACGGTATTTTATAAGTGTCACAAGCAGCCCCTTCCTTTCTTTTAAACACTTCAAAACATTAAAACATCTGTTTTTCGATATGCTGCTAAATAAAATCTTCTTGAGAATCTCGACCAAATCTTCACAGACAAATTAGCGCAAATGTTGTTGTTAGTTTAAAAGCATTTAAAATATTCTCACGACTAGCTTTCAAAGTTCTAGATAACGAATGAGAGTGAAAGTTTATCTCTGCTTGCTCACACTGAGTTAGTTATATATGTATACATTTGTGCTTTTTTTCTTGTTGCTATAGCAAGTCACATATGTGCATACAATCATATATATGTCTATACATATATCTTCATATATTTCTGGCATGGTCACAACAGACAAGAACAAAATGCAACTTAAGTGATAACAAAAACTAGCTGCTGAAAAATTTGATAAAATGACAAGAGTAAAACCGGTCAGTGGGGCAAATCACAGCAAATGTACTTAAAATACTTCTAAGCAAATTAACCCTCTGCAGCTGACGTCGTGGTCTGACAGACACCGAAAATCAAAACTTCGTGCGTACAACCTGAAATTCGAAGATAAAAAATTCGTTTTTATCTTTAAAAAAAATTTATTTAATTTTAAATTTTATTCTTATGTTAGCCTAATAATTATTAGCTGTTATATGGAATAAGGTCAAGAGAGTTACAGTCAGAAACTGCTACACCCCACGTCAGGAATATTGTTAAATTTGGAGCACGTCAGTTGCAGAGGGTTAACAAAACCACTTCTTCCCGATACGTTAACGTTTATTATTTTCAACTATTAATGATGAAGTTTTTTTCTGTAAAAGTATTTTATTTCTTTATATCATTATAATAAGTTATTCATTCTTATTCTTATTCATCTGTTCCATTTATTATAAAAAATAAATAAAATAAATAACTGGCCATTTCAGCCCTTGAAAGGACTTTGACCTAGCTTCTTATGATCAATTGTGTTGTGCGTGTTATTAAGTTTGTACACAATTGACCGAGAACCGGACCTACATGTTTAACGCCGACTCCGAACGGCGATGAACGGAATTGTTCTCGTTCTCAAGAAACTTTACATGGCATTTTGATTACTCTCTGAGGTTTGCCATTGTCTGCAGAGAGGTGGCGGCCGTACAGAAAAATTATTTTAATTCAAATAATTTTCTGTCGCTGCTGGGGTTCGAACCTGGGTCTCCAGGTTCGTTGACATAGCGGCCACGCACTTTAACCAACTACGCCACGGACGCCACTATTTCATTTATTATACAGATTTATTAATATTTTAGAACTAAAGATTTTCGCTTGTGTACAATAATTATATAAAACTTTGTATTTATCTTCACAGAAGAAAGCTGTTCTAAAAATATTCAAGGATTCATTAAAGAGAAAATAAGCACTTATCATAACATAATAAACACAAGCTGCGAGAAACAGGCATAAAATATAAAAGACAAAAACATGGATGAAACGCAGCATTTCTGTTTGCGCTGGAATAATTACCAAAGTAGCATTACTTCTGCATTCGAAAATCTACGAGATGACGAAGACTTCGTGGATGTTACATTAGCGTGCGAAGGACGCAGCATCAAAGCCCATAGAGTAGTTTTGTCAGCATGCAGTCCTTATTTTCGGGATTTACTCAAGGTAAGAAAAGAATGAATAAATCAATATATTAAAATAACTTTATATCTATATCTATATCTATATCTATATCTATATCTATATATGAGTCAGCTTTCATGGGAAGTATAGCCAAAAATTATAGTCTCTGAATATACATATATCAGCCAAATGAAATGTTTTCCAATGAAGGGTTCGAGTTTTTACAAACGCTTCTTTAAATATACATTCTAATTTTTAATACTACAAAAATTTTTAATAATACATTCTCTAATTTCTGTGTTAAGTCTTCAGCGTATGTAATAACTACTGATTGATATAGACCTTCATAGTAACATACAATAATGTGCTTACAAAATATTAAACAATCTTTAGTACAAAAAATCCTACAAGATAAGCTCAGTCTCAAAACATAGGTTCCATTTATCTATGCCGATATGACAAATACCTTTCGTATGTTGCTTATAATAAAAAGAGTATATACTTATTATTTCACAATAATAATAATTTGATAATTTATTCATTGAGTACTCTAATTATAATAAGAGCTATTCTCTTTAATAGTACAGCATAAAACATTCAAACAATTAACTAACTAACTTCTAATAATAATAACAACTCATTATAAAGACAAATATTAAATGACCTAATTCGAATACAATAATGTCTTAATTCAATTTAAAAAATATTGTAAATTATAAGTGAAAAAATAATATTTTATGCTAACATAATAACTTATTTTATGTTAGCTTTAAGTTGAAATGTCTTACTTTTCGTTGTGTATATTATGTCATATCTTTGTACTATAAAAGAACCTAGTTCTTACTGTACTTATGTAGTGAATATTCAAATTAAATTAAATTGGTCACCGACTTTGAAAACATATAAATTAAAGAAATAAGAAAAAATAATCAAAAGATAATTAGAGCAGAATAAAGAAACAAAAAAGTAGATAAAATAGATTGCCTTAAAGAAACTCTCCCAGTGATTTCCCCTAGCTTTCGTGATAGAGCAATCCACAAGCTAATAGCGTTGATGAAAAGCAGCTGCGAAGATATTAACGAGCTGTACCTCGGAACTTTTAAAACATGGGTTCTTCTATTTACTATTGTCGACACAACAGTTAACTTGCAATGACCAATCAACAAATCAGGCAAATAATTAACAAATAATTAGTCTAAGTTTTAATTCTACAAATAGAAAGTACAAACGATTTGAAAGAGTTTAGTAGAATACCATTGATTGCTCATTAATACTGTTGAGGTCCTCATTCATTTGGCAACAAAGGTCATCAATAAGTCCAGTTCGTCTATATAAATACATCTGGACATCATCAGCGTATGCATGGATAGAGGCATTTTGCTTATATTTATATTGGTTTCCTTGCAAGTGCCCCTATGATATTTTCACAGTTTTCTTCTAAAGGTAGACTATGTTTTGGTTATTTTCACACTATACTTATGAAATTTTGTGATCTGTAATCATCCTGAGTTTTGGCCAATATGCGCATTATTGATCAAAGGCGGCGGAACCGGCAGCACTAAACGAAACGCCATAGCTCTGTTAACCTTGAAAAATAAATTCGGTACACAACTGGATATAGCTTATGTTGTTTCTACTTACTACCAGAGGTCGTTATGCTTAAAAATAAGCAACCTGTAAGTTGATTAAATTGTAACAAATTGAATGATTTTTGTATATTTATTCCTACAACTGAACAGGGGACCGGAGAGGATTAATGTGTATGATTAACCACCATTATTTTTGCAAAAGGAACATTTTTTCCGTGAGGACCTATCCCCTCCGACCACTCCTTACGGGTGCTCCCATACAAAAACGTAAAAGGGGTGTATTAATTTTGTCACACCGTTTATAATGCCCATAAGGAGGCGTGGTAAATATAGAAAATTAAACATATTCTTGATCAACATCACCACCCGAGTCGATGTAGCCATGTCTGTCTGTCTGTCCGTATGTACCTTATAAGTATTTACTTAAAAAGAACAAATTGAGTACTCCCAAGTTGCTTAATACTTAAAAAATACGAACTCTTCTTACTGTACGATCGTTAATTATGTTGTTGGTACATGGTGATGTTTTTTTTTTTTTGTTTTTTCCTTCGCATAGCGCGAAGGAAAAATTAACAATTGATCAAAAGTGCGTCGACAAGTGCGTTTTCTAAGTGACAGAAAAAAAAAATAATAATGATTTCTAATAAAACTTACTGGTGTTTTTACCGCCCCTTTTTACGCTACTGTTTTAACCTGAATTTAGAACACTCTGAGACTGTTTGAGGTAAATTAATGACATATGCCAATAAATATAGACACACATTTTTTTAACCAAATTTCCAATTTAACCAAAGATATTCATATAAGAAACAATTAAGCAAACTATTTATATCCTTCCAACTGCTTGCATAAAAGTTCATAATTTCTTAAATAATGATATCCTTTCACGGTTTTTAGTCCTATATTAACATTGCATACATAGGAACAACAAATTCACCAAAGATTATTACTCCAATCAAGTTTTTATTCTCATACTGCATTTGCGTGCGAGTCGGTCTTCGCTAGTGCGCTGCAATTTATATCGTATTTTTTAATGTGCCACAACTTACCTTCATAGCGGTGTATTAGGCCCATCCCAACTGCACCAGCAAAAACAAAATATTGCACTTGTATTGTAAAATCATACTAGATGGCAAAAGTAGTAACAAATTATCCTGCGCCAACAGTCTGTTGTTTACTCACAATCCATTTACGACTATGAAAACTTTGTTCTTTGAAAATATTAACTAAAACTAAATAAATTAAAATGTAAACAAAGTCTATGTTCAAAAGTTCGTCTTGCCTTCCACGATAGTCAATACTTTCTACGACACCGGTGCACGTAATTTTTAAATTTGGAATAGATTCATTATATTAATTAGGTTGATATACCAAGTTAGTCCGTTCCTTGAGCTAACAGCTGGGAAAAGACGAACGCCAAGGATAAGAATGCAAATCGTAGATATCCTTGCACGCTTTCTAGTTACTATAATTATATGTTTGAGCCGTAAACACACTCGTTATAGCAAAAAACCGCAGCACTGACAAAAAAAATATATATAAGTATATATATATAATAGTTCGCTACACAGAAAGCAAAAAATGCTCGCAATTCCGTTCTAGGCACGGTATACATTCCTATGTAAAGAAGGTTACTCATGATTGCAACTAGGGTTGTTAATTCGGTTACAGTTAACCGGTTAACCGTTTAATATGACTAACCGTATTCGACGGTTAATAAAAAGTGACGAATAATAATCGTATCCGATAACCGGTTTTTTTTGGTAGGTTAACCGGAGTTTCGGTTAATAAGCTTTAATAGACAATAAAATGTTTTAAACAAAATTAATTTTTGACATTAAACATTTTTTCTTTCACATAATCCAATGTTGTGTTAAAGTTGCTTAAGAGCACATTAAACCATGATGTCTGATGTTAACATATATCATGCAACCCTGTTTTGTTATCGATAATATCATTCTTCTATTTACTCATCTCAGTTGACAGCTGTTCAAATAAATGTCGGTGTTCTAGCTACAAATTTAGTAAGACATATGTTTTCATTGATTTTGCTTAAAAATTAAAGAGTTCTAATTCTGCACGTTTTTTCTTAGCAGTGTGATAAGCTTTGTGTGGAATTATTTAAAAAAAAATTAATATGATTTTTCCAAATAACACTGTAATACAAGGGGTCCTCTACGTCTGCAATGGTCAACCATCTCAAATTAGTCCATAAAATCAACGTTGTCAAGAAATTTTCCTCTTCCAATGTACCTGCGGAAGACGGCGCTTTTATATAAAAAAAAAAACACTAACATCCCTCGCTGATGCACCAATTGCTTAATATGTTGAAGCAAAACAAAATCTTGCCAAACAAAATTTGTGTTTGTTTTTTAATTTATACATAACCGGTTAACCGGTTAATTTTTGGTAACCGTAACCGATAACCGGTTAATTCATTTTTTCGGTTAATACTCTTAACCGATAACCGGTTACTAAAATATGTCGGTTAATTGACAACCCTAATTGCAACAGTTAAGGTTTTTTACCATTTTGAAGAAATATATCGTTGGTAAAAATATTACAATAAATCCCAAATTCGGTAATGATTCCGGAATCCTTTTTTTTAAGTAAATATATTTTTATAAAAATTTTAAGATTAAGATAAAAGTTCGCTTATTTATTATTTATGTATAAAATTTGATTTTTGAATAAAAGGTATGAAAGTATAGAAAAAACAAAAGTGCATTTAGTTGGATGCCCTACACAAGTGAAGTTTCATCGCAGTACAGCACAGCGATGACCAAAGTTTAAATCCCAGGTAGACTAACTAGAATTGAATTGAAAAATCGTAAGGAATTGTTGGGAATTATTGCGTTGTATTTTAAAAAAATAGTACTTAATATTTAGGATGGCAGGATAAAAATTGTGAAAAGCTGAAGAGAGAACCCTTGCGTCAATGTCACATAGTATAAATAATAAGGTAGCTAAATGGATGAGAGGCGTGGGTAAGAATAGTAAAAAAAATAAACAACCGAACGAAGATATGGAAAAGTATTTGTATTAATTTTGACACTTTCAAAGAAAAAACTGTATAGTAAATTCTACCGATTGGAACGGTAAACTGTCGATTGAAAACGAGCAAAACGATAAAAATTGTGGATTCTACCCTTAATGAATTGTAGCTCTACCGTAAAAGTTGTTTAACAACAATTTTTACAGTACATGTATTGACTCATCAAAAAAATTAATTTCAATTGAAAAAAATTTTTGTACGTGGTGGCGAATTCGAACCTCGGAACACGCGGCTCGAAAATTTTCAGTGAATGGTGATCGTATTTTAACGCACTCGGCCTTTCCCGCCACCACATGTGAAAAAACATGTTCGATAAAAAAAATTAACGTCCAATTTTAACTGTTTGAAACGTTAAGATTTACTGTCACCAGGAGCGCCGGAAACGGGGGAAAGGGGGCGTCGTCTCGCCCCCTCGGTAAAAAACTCTGACAATCATTTTTGAATACAAACGTTTTTATCCAACAGATAGATCAACTATAACGCAGGAACGCCTCATGCATGCGGCACTTCTTCATATCCACAAGGAAAAAACCGAAGAATTAAGCTAATAAGACATTATGCGAGAATTTACCTCTCGAAAGGATAGGAAGAAATATTTCGGAAATATTTAAGTTTATTGCTTTCACCAATTTTGTTCTCGTTTTGAAGAATATTTTTTTCACTTGTTTCTAACCCGTGGAGTCAATACTAGTGCAAATTCGCACCAAAAAAAATAAAGTGGTTTTTAAAAAATTATAAATTTAACTATAAACTAATAACTTTTTCGTTTCATATTGAATTTAAATGTTTTGTTTGTTTATACATGCTTTTATCAAACTTATTTTACATCAATCTTTTCGTAATATTTTATTGATATGTTTTTTCGTCTTAATGACATTTTTAATGTAATAAAAAATGTGCTGCCCACCCAGTTGAAATGAGCTTCCGGCGCTTTTGACTGTCACAATTGTTTAGTTACAGTTTTTGCTCGGTAATTTTAAACGAAAAAATAATAACTGTGCAACAACAATTGTATTGACGGTAAAGTGACCGCAAATATCGTTTGAGAGAGTGAGAGAGAGAGAGAGAGAGAGAGAGAGATTTTCATCCAGTAGAATGCTTATAAAACTATGGACCATGGCTGAATTAATAAGGTTGTCGCAAGGGTGAGAGCGAGTGCTCATAAATGTCAAATCGAAGTTGACAGCTCATGCAAAATTTGAAGCGAAAATTCATAACATGTAAAGCAGATGAAGTTGTTGTTGCTTTTCATTGATTTTAACAATTATGGGTACTGAGAAGAGAGTACGATCAGCCCCGAGACAACCTAATTAATTCCACCATGCCATGGACCATGATACAATTATACAAGGTAGGAGTGACAGTTTTGCACCAACTGTCAAAAATAGTATAAAATAGAACGAAAAAAGTAAAAACGAAAATAAAAAGTAAAATTACAGGTAAATAACAGTCGGTAAAAGCAGAGGCGTTCCTAGGGGGGACGGGGGGCGTTACGCCCCGGGTACTACCATTTTAGGGGTGACACCATTTCGATATTTTTTTAATTTCTCAAACAGAAAGAAAAAGGTACAAATACATTACGTTAAAAAATGTATGTCCCATTTTGTCGCATTGAAATTATTTCTAACAATTTGTGTTTCAGTAGATGCATGCGAAAGGAGTTTTTCAAAGCTAAAATTAATAAAGACTTATTTAAGGTCTTCCATGGGACAGGCAATGCTTTCCGATCTTGCTATTTTATCCATTGAAAACGAGCTTGCTAGTAATATTGATTTCGATGAGGTTATTTCAAATTTTGCAGCTCTTAAAGTAAGAAAAGTTAGTTTTTAAGACAAGGCCGTTAATAAGATTTCTTTGTTTAACCTTATACCTATCATACATATACACTACGGGAAATAACGCATATTAACATTATCCACGCCTGAGTATATATTTCATTTAAATATTTACGAGAATAAATCAAATGTTTTCCTTACAACTAGTTTTTTTCCCGTATTTAAATTTTATTTATGCCACACACTGACACACGTATTCCATACAGCTGCCAAGAAGCCGCCAAGCAGCAGCAGTTGCAGGTTTCTTATAGTTCTCATTTAGTTAATGTTGCAAGGGTAATATAGCATGGATATTTGACAAATATGATTTGTGAGTGCGGTGGTGAGTGCGATGCATGATGAATTCATGTAAGGTGGAGTGACAACTCGATATTTTCTCAAGAATGTCACTCCACTCTACATGATTTCATCATGCATCGCACTTACCACCGAACTCACAAATCATACTTTCACAAAAAGAAAATAAAAAATACCACTAAATGGCGTACCAAATACCACTAAATAAATTTTAAATATTTACGTGGTCGATTTAAGCAAATAGGTTGGTTATTGGTGCAAAAATGACTCGCTTTTTGGATAAATTAAAAAAGTTTTTGGATAAATTTAATATTTTTTTTCCCTTAGTGTACAAATATGTACCTGAAAATGTAATGTTTTTGTTCCGTCAGTTTTTAAGACTGCGAAGTTAATAAGTTTTCTTTTTTACCTTACGCCAACATATCTAAATATGTAGACACCTGAAAATGTAATATTTTTGTTGTTTTTTACAAATTCTTATTGTTTGTTTTTTTTTAGGAAAACATCAATATAATAATAAAAACACTTAATCTCATCGAATTGGTTTCTTTTTTCATTTAGAAATTTTTAATAGGGGTGCCACCATGAGTATCCGCCCCGGGTGTCACCAAGCCTAGGAACGCCACTGGGTACAAGACACTCGTGAGAAAATAGCCAGTTGTCACTATTTTTTTTAATCTACAGAAAGCATTTGAGACGATAGACAGAAGAATTCTTTTAGAAAGACTTGAAAAATATGAAGTTACAGGACTGGAGCAGGAATGGTTCAAAAGCTATCTTTCGAATAGAAGACAGAAAATCAAAGTTGTGGATTCCGTTTCAGAGCTACGGACAATAGTTTAGGAGTATCCCAAGGATCGATTATTGGAACATTGCTCTTCATTATTTATATAAATGACATCGAAAACACCTTACGTAACGCGAATATTGGTCTTTTAGTAGATGATACCCTTCTATTTTCATCAGGCAGATCAGTAGATGATTGTATCACCAAACTGAATGCCGACATAATAAACGTAGAAATGTACTTAAAAATGGACAAGTTGAAATTAAATACAAGCAAAAAAAGCTTTGATTATAAACTTTGATTCTACAACGGATATCATTATTAGCGGTGAAGCTTGTGAAAAAGTGAATGACATTAAATATTTGGGAGTTATGATAGATAAAAAATCAAAACTCGATGTGCACATAAACTATGTTTGTAAAAAAATTGCTAAAATAAATGGATTTTTGTTAATAATTCGTCGAAGACACAATAAATAATGCTATCAAAATATTTAATACAATGATAAAACCTCATTTCGAATATTGCTCGACGATTTTGTTTTTGGGGTCAACCCATATGATTGATAGACTGCAAAAGCTACAAAATAGAGGAATGAGATGTATTTTAATGTATGTACAATATATTAACACCTATACGGTCAATGATTGATGCTTTAAGGTGGCTAACAGTAAACCAACGAACATGAATGAATGTAGCCTTATTTATATTTAAATTAAAAAAGAACCTTTTACCTAAGTATTTAAGTAGTCAATTAGTTTATGTTTGTAATATACAACCATACAATTTACGAAATAATTTGGATTTCAGAACAAACTTCTTTCCAACAAATAGGTCTCAAAACATTTTATTTTATAAGGGATTAACATTCTTTAACCAATTGCCTAGTATTATGAAAAGGGAGATAAATTATGTAACATTCACAAAATCGTTAATCTTACACATTAAATTGTATTATAATTAGAGTAGGAAATCAATAGTTTTTAAGTACGAAATATGTGTAAGGAATTGCTTGAAGCTAAATAAAAATATATGAACTGTTATCAGTTGTATATAGCAATTAGTTATGCCATACATCACATTCTTTGATGTGGTTTATAGTCAGTTAGATTCACAATCTCAGCATAAACTTCTAGTAGCATTCAATAGTGCGGCTAGATATGTATACGGGGTCAGTCGCTATGATCATATATCGCTAAGGAGCAAGGGCATTTTGGGGTGTGGTTTACTTGAGTATTTAAACTTCCGCAACATTTTATTTCTGCACAAGATTATGCACACCCAAAGCCCTCATTATCTTTTTGTCAAATTAAATTTTTTTCAGTCTCAACGGTTATCTAGCCTTGTGGTGCCAAGAATTAACTATCTAAACAGTAGTAGGTTCTTTTTTACCAGCACCATTAGACTTTGGAATGCATTACCTAACTCAATTAAACAAATAAATGCACGAACCAGCTTTAAACAGGCTCTTTTCAAATACTACAGCTCTTAAATCTATAAATCTATGCTTCTCTTTGTTATTCTATCTTTTTATGTTTCATCAAATTTTTACCACACTTTATCTTTTTTTATTCTTTTATAATTCTTATAAGACTTTGTATAATTTGCTTAGTATAATTTTATCTCAGTTTTCCATCTTAAACACTTCATGATGCTTATTTCAGTATTTTTAAGCAATTATTACTTGTTAAAAAAAAAAATTTCATTATTTTAGTTTTAAGTTTAATTTTAATCTTCAAACCAATGTCAATACCTATTGCTGTACTATAAAAGACTTAGTCTTATTGTACCCCGAAATGTAATGTAGAATAAGAAATTAAATTAAATTAAATTAAAAAATTAAATTAAATAGTGTAATTCAAAGAGAAATAGTGTAGAGTTATAGAGTTCTGCATCAAAAATTTTGGGAAATTTGCCCTAACACAAAAGATATGTACTTTTTTGCAGTGTTTTTTATATATATTTTTTTGCAATTTTTATTTAAAATTGTATAACTCCTCCATCTTTTGTCTGGTTTTCAACTCCGAGGTATCATTGGAAAGGTGCTGACTATAGAGAGTGAGGCGCCTATACATGTCCATTTTCCTT
This sequence comes from Pherbina coryleti, assembly GCA_943735915.1. Taxonomy (NCBI): domain Eukaryota; kingdom Metazoa; phylum Arthropoda; class Insecta; order Diptera; family Sciomyzidae; genus Pherbina; species Pherbina coryleti. Next base: position 210,528 of record OX030951.1, read on the forward strand.
ACCAGAAAAAAACGCGAAGGTCGAAGCAGAAATATACCCTTTCTATTGAGAACAATTTCGGAATTGAAACAACAACTCTATCTCAGCTAAACGCATATTTTTTATCTTAATGCATCCGCATCTTTGCCGCTTCAAATATGAGCCTTTAAAATGTGGTAGAAAACATATATTGATTCTTATCACATATTTTAAATTAAAAAATCAGGGGGCTCTATAAATGTTATAATCAAAAAAAAAAAAAACATTCTATTAGCAGCAAACCTTCAAAGACTCCAAAACATTCTTCGTTACTCTAGCTCAAGATCGTATATATCTGCGAGGTCATCGACCAGGACTCTCTTAACAATTTCTCACAAAGAGAATCTTTCCAAAAGAAATTCGTGCTGCGAAAATAAAATACTCAAAACTTTTAAATTTACGAATCTTGGATATTTCTATACAAAAATAAGCCTACTGTGCAAAAAATACGAACTAATAGGAAGCAACGAGCCAGCACTTCATTCGCTTAACTAAAAAATGGACAACAATCGTAAGAAATGCTTTTATAACAAAACACAATTAACGATGAATTGCCGGAAAAAATAAATTGCAAATAAAATGGCACAAAACTTTGTTGGCAACTTCGAGGAACAAAATCTCTGGCCTACACTTTTAATGCAGCTATTTACAGAAACTACATTGTTGCGTCTGCTTGACTTATCTACAATGCAAGCTGAATAGATGAATAATTAATTAACTGCAGCATTATTTTAATTAGGTTTTAAACTGCAGTCAAAGTACAGTCATTTTGCATAAAAGCATTTGAAGGCCTAAATGTTACAAGGCATACCACGTAAAAAAAAAATAGAATAAAGTGAATGTAACTGTTAACTTGTATATGGAATATACAAATTTAAAGAAAATATTATTTGAAATGATCATTATCATGAAAAACATAGAATCAAACATAATATACTCGTAATTATTTTATATAAGAATTTGAAATTCAATATTCTAATGGACACAAGATAAATGCCTTAAATTTATCGTTACCAGACCAATAAAGTCCCAATAAACCACAGAGCAGAACCGGAATCGTTTCGGATTCGAAACGAAGCCGAGATCTCGGATCCGAGTTTTCGTTTTCTATTCGAATTCGACATGAATCCGAGAATATTAAAAAAGCGAATATTTTATTTTATGAAATTTGTATATTTTCGTTTTGTAAATTTGTAAAATGCATAAGTTATAGAAAAAAGACCATTTTGGCGGTTTTTCCGGGGGTCCAAAAAAATTGTTTTTTGTTTTTGGAGTTGTCTCGAGGTCATCTTTAAAATAAGGGGTGCACTTTTCAAACTTTTTTTTTCGACCCACTCTACAGTACAACCTTCCTCAATGCAACTAGATAGATTTTTCCTATATAAAAAATGTAGTTTGCAAGCAAAGAAGCTATGTTGCTCTAGTCCAAAAAAAAAATTCTTCCAGCACACTTCGAGCTACTTTCGAGCTCGAGAGACCACTTTTATGCTTGTTCTTCTTCTCTGTTTTGAGCTAGAAAAAGTACGGAAACGCATTCTAGCACATTGCAAGTTACTACAATCGAGTACGGAAACAGACCTACTGTGTCATATTCAATATGAGCTTTACAAGCTCACCCAAACCAGTATAGTGAGAATGTTTATGTGTACAAAGCTTTTAAAATTACTACAGTGTCACCAAGGCAGCATAGCATCAAATAAAAAAGTTTAAAATAGTGCAGGGATGGTAAAAGATCATGATTGTGTGTCAAACATTAGCGCCGACTTTAAAGCTTTTATGTTCATAAAGCAATTAATATATTGATGATAATGAAACAAATTAGTAAAAATGGAAATGATAAGATTTCTAATATTATAAATTTAAATAAAATTAAATTTTAAAATTTGACCAAGAAATTAATGGGAAACAATATTTAAAATTATTTTTTACTTTGTAGTGATTTTTAGTCGGTTTTTCTTTTTTTTTTTTTGTTAAAAAGTTTTTATTTCTTCCTTTTTCGAGAATATTTATGTCATAATATTTTTGAGGAAAATTTCAAGCATGAAAATTAGTTCATAAAAAATTTGTTTTATTAATTCCTGAAAGTTTGTTGGGAATTTTCCATTTCTGTCTCTTTACAATTTTTATTAAAGTGCCACGCCCTTTTTCTAATCCCTCCCACTTTATTGATCATACTTTATAATGATTCTACCTAGCCCTGTGCAAAATTTCAGTTTCCAAGTATCAATATTAACCGATATATAGTACTTTCCTTAGAGTGACACACCCTATGTACAATCCCGCCCACTTTTGTAATGATTCTATCTACCCACCTACCTGCATTCACAATATTAGTACGCTAGTGTCAATATTAACTGAGATATAGTATTTTTATAATATTGTCACAACCATTTGTTGAATAGCGCCCACTTTTTTTACCGTAATTTGTAGTAACTGTGCCTTTCCATGTACTAAATTTCAGTACTCTAGTGTCAATATTAACTGAAATACAGTGTTTTTTTAATAGTGCCACGACCCTTTGTCAAATATTGCCCACTTTTTTAAAAAAGGACCTCCGCGTTAATGGTATCTATCTGTTGACAAAAAATTTTGCAAATCGGGCACGTGCTTTAGGAGTTATCGATGTACATTAGATATGGAATAGTGCAGGATTTTTTTATTTCGATACGCTGGGTCCTTTTATTTTTTGAGGTTTGATAAAAAAATGCATTAGACAAAAAATAAGAGGGATGGGAAGGGGGTAAATGGCGTCGCATCAAGGTCAAAGTTAGAAATTTACGAGATTTTCAGACAAATCAGCCTGCAGATGCTCAGGAGTTGCCGATAGAGCAGTAGTTTGTATGACTAAACCTCATTAGTTTTTTATCCCCAACATTTTTTCCAAATATACTTATCCCCTCTCTCCACCCCTTTGGGGAGTTTCCATACAAAAGTTTCGTTTTTATGAAATTTACTCCCAAGCCTCCCAATGCTGCCAGAATGCTTCTGGAGTATTCATGTTTATGGCCAACCCCCATTTATTTGTTCTTAGCAACATTTCTTCTAAAGAAACTAACCCCCTATCTCCACCCCTTAAAGGGTCCCCAAAACAAAATTGACTTTCTTGACGGAATTTGAAGGTTTCCAGTGTGTCCTAAGAGAATTTATTTGCATCACCGACCCCCATTTATTTATTTCCACCATTTCTTTTGAATATACTAACCCCCCTATCTCCACCCCTTAATGGGTCCCCAATATAAAATTGACTTTCTTGACGGAATTTCAAGGTTTCCAGTGTGTCCTAAGAGAATTTATTTGTATCACTGACCCCTATTTATTTATTGTCACCAACATTTCTTTTGAACATACAAACCCCCATCTCCATCCCTTAACCTTCATCGGTCCCTAATTTCTAGAAACGAATAAGTTCTTTTTTCACTTGTGTGTAAATTTTACACACTTTTTCAAGAGCCATATTTTTATCGATGAATGAAATTAATGCGATATAGTCGTTAAAAATTATTTATTATTCATTATTTTATTTATTTAAAAAAAAAAATTTTTAAAAAACCAGCGAAAATCATAGCTAGGTCGATTTGCTGAAATTATATTAAAAAACTAACAGCTTGAAGTTGAAAAGTGTGTGTAAAATTTACACAAGGGACCTATTAAGGTTAAGGGGTCCCCTATACTAAAATTGACTTTCTTACAGAATTTTGGTTCACATTAATTTTTCACACCTGTATTTTTTTTCAACTTACCTCTTTTTAAAACCCACTTTTTTAATCATATTAATTCAGTTTTATATGTGAAGGGTATTCTTTGCGGTTGGCGCTGACGACCTGAAGTAAAAATTGTTTTTCTTTTCATTTCGGCATAGCACCTTGTTATATTCCTCTATTAATTTTACGCCTCTTTCGGCAGCATCGTTGACAACATGTAATTTACACACAATCTCTTGCGCCTGCTGGTAGTCTCCACGCTCTACTCAAGTCTCTGGTTCGGAATATATGAAGTCTGTAAATTAAACAAATGTAAAGTAAACAAATTCTCTTAAGACACACTGGAAACCTTGAAATTCCGTCAAGAAAGTCAATTTCGTATTGGGGACCCGTTAGGGGGTGGAGATAGGGGGCTAGTTTCTTTAGAAGAAATGTTGCTTAGAACAAATAAATGGGCGTTGGGCATAAACATGAATACTCTAGGGGCATTCTGGTAGCATTGGGAGGCTTGGGAGTAAATTTCATAAAAACGACACTTTTGTATAGAAACTACCCAAAGGGGTGGAGAAAGGGGGTAAGTATATTTGAAAAAAATGTTGGGGATAAAAAACTAGTGAGGGTTGGTCCTACAAACCACTGCTCTATCGGCAACTTCTGAGCATCTGCAGGCTGATTTGTCTGAAAATCTCGTAAATTGTTCAACTTTGACCTTGATGCGACGCCATTTATCCTCCTCCCATTCCTCTAATTTTTTGGGTCATGTATTTTTTTATCAAACCTCAAAAAATAAAAGGTCCCAGCTAATCGAAATACCAACATTAAGAACCTCCATATGTCACTATTCCATAGCTAATGTACATACATTTAAAAAAAAAAAGGCAAACCAACGAACTTGAGAACCTCCTCCTTTTTGAAGTCGGTTAAAAAAGGAAATGAAGCTTCATCAAAAAAGATGCGCTACTTCCTTCAAAAACAGAGCATCATCATTAGTTTTTCAGCACTATTTTTGCCCCCTGGGTCATATCTTACAATAACTATTAGCCAATACACAATATTCACTAAAGATTGTGTATTGGATGTTGTTTCTACTTACTACCAGAGGTCGTTATGCTTTAAAATAAACAAGCTGTTAGTTGATTAAATTGTAACACATTTAATGATTTTTGTATATTTATTCCCTTTATTCACTGAACAGGGGGCTTTAAGGGAGGGCCGGAGAGGGTTAATATGTATGATCAACCCCCATTATTCTTGCAAAAGAAACATTTTTCCCTTGAGGACCTATCTCCTCCGACCACTCCTTACAGGTGCCCCTTACAAAAACGTAAATGAGGTATATTAATTTTTTCATATCGTTTATAATGTCCATAAGGAGGCCTGCTAGATATAGAAAATTATACATATTTTTTTTAATTTACTTTATTTTAAAGTTTTAAATTATCAAATCTATGAAATTGCGAAATTGCTTCGCTTCTCTCGTGTGTCCAGTGACGCACCTGTGTTTTTTTTCAAGGGTTTTTCCATTAAAGACTTGACAACTTTTTTCTTTTTTTTTTAAAAAAACGCCAACCATTTTAAAAGTTAGTTTAAAGCAAACCATTTTTTCTAAAACCAATCGACTGGTCCATTTCTTGATATAACACGCTCATCAAACTTACTCTTCAATAAATCGATTGAAACGTGTGCTGTGTGGCTTGTGGCATCGTCCTGTTGGAACCACATGTCGTCCAAGTCCATATCTTCCAATTCTGGCCAAAAATAATCGGTAATCATGGCGCAGTAACGGCCATTCATAGTAACGTAACCGCACAGTAACCCACAGTAACCGCACCAAACAGTTATTTTTTGTGGATGAAGTGGTGATTCATGAAGCACATGTGGATTTTCACCCGACCAATAACGCATATTTTGCTTATTGCCGAACCCATTGAGCCAAAAATGAGCTTCGTTACTGAAGATGATTTTGCTATGAAATTCATCAATTTTATAATTTACAGACGTTGTTCGTTCGTGTACTTTACCATGATAAAAATGTTGAGCTTACTGAATAAATTTTTTTTTTTTTAACTTGAACCAAGGATTTCAGGTGGAATACCTATTCAGTCAAGTCTGCCTTGGTTCGAAATAGGGTGACAGATAAGTGGGAACGAAAGTGCAATCAAGTAAAACATGTGTAGGATGTTCTAAGCGAACATTCTTTAACACTGCACGTTTTACGCCCTAACTTCTGAAACCTTCAAAGCACACCTTAATTTTATATCGTTGGAAAGGTATTAAACGTACAAAAAACCAAAATAAAGAAACTGAAAAAAAATTATAGCGTCTGTTGTTGGCATGCCATTAAACTTTGAAATTAACAATGGGTCAATTTTCAGAAATTTTTTTAAAAGTTTTATATTTGATCCTTAAAATAGAGGAGATAACTATTCCAATGTTAATAAAATGTTAATAGTTAATAATAATATAATAATTAAATAATAATAAAATGTGATTTAAATTGACTGAACTACGTTGTCTTAAAATAGGCCCTATTTCGGCATTCGAATGGCTGTGGCTCCGCAAAAAAAAATTTTTGAAACTTTAAACCCCGGAATTGGTTTTTTTTAACAAAAAAACAACCTAAAAACAAATTTTGAGCCAAATCGCAGATGGTCAGTGCGACTGATAAGTCACCTCAATCCGAAATGGGCGAGGTTGTTTATTTTTACGCATAACGACCTCTCTTAGTAAGTAGAAACAACATCCCATAAGCAATCCTAAGTGAATATTGTGTATTGGCTAATAGTTATTGAAAGATATAAAGGATATGTTGCCAATACACATTCCTATAAATAGATTATTGTGATATACTTCAACATAGCTTTAGTTTATACTTAATACTTCATCAGCGATGTTTATTAACAAGAGCTTTTGGTTTGATGGTTAGAGCGTTAAACTGTCAGTCGACGGGCATGGGTTCAATCTCTGCAGCGAACAAGAAATTAGTTTTAATTTAACATTTTCTTGTTGCAATAGACGCAAGCAAAAAACAATATAAATTCTAAGAAAAACGGTTTTACCACTAGATGACATAATTGGAACCAACTGTTCCTATTGCAAGTATGATACAGCTGTAAAGGAACAGTTGGCTCCAATTACGTCATATAGCGCAAAACATGCGGATGTCGTAATCTATAAATTCTTTCATTCATGCGAAAAAGTACTTTCTGAAGAGTAAAAAAGTCCTCTCAAAAATTTTCAAATATTACCACTGTAAGAAATTGGCTTAAATCACAATTTTTAGTAAAATTCTTCGCTTTTCCATTGGCTGTCTAAACAGTTAAAGATGGACAAAAAAAAAAAAGATCTTCCCGATTCCAACGAAAAAGTCAGCATATCGAAGATCAATAGTTTTGTTCTGAAATTTATGTTTTATTGAAAAATTTAATTAATTTCTTGCATGCAGTTCGTTTGTTGATTGGCTTTGAAGCTGTCGTTGCTTGCAGCGCACATAATGTTGCTTTACTTTTGCTACAAAATGCAGCTTAATGTAGCGTGTCGTTTTGAAGCTATAAGTTAATTATATTTGCTTTTGTTTTAAATCATAAGTGAGTATTTCTTTATCGCAATTAAGATTTAAGGTACTATTACCGTCTAGAATGCTAAAAAATAACATATATTCAAAAAATTTTTTTTCACTTTCTTTATTATATATGGTTATCAAAATTTTTTTACAGTATTGTACAGTTCTTGAAGATTACGAACAAATTTTTTATTTTCTATTAATTGTACATTTAATAGAGGGTTCTCAAATTTTCTTCTCAAAAATACTCTGCTGCATGGCGGACAGTTAATCTCTGCAACGGTAAGTCTGAAATATAAAATTCAAAAAGAGTTACAAAAAAGAAGTGCTCTTACGTGATAGTTTACCAGAAAAATTAAAAAAGCAATAAAAAAAAATTGCGGACATTTGAAAATTTTTTTCAAAAATCGCCTTTTTCGGCCTTTTATCAGACTAAAAAATTTTATATTTTTTTTTTTTATTTTAATTCTGGTAAACACAAGATATAAAAACAAACAAAATGCTTCAAAGTTTATTAAAATCGGCCCAGGAGATCCGGAGATTAACTGTCCGCCAGTTAAAAAACCTAAGCTCGAGAAAAACGCGTGTAAAGTTTTTTACACCTGCGGCGAGCCGAGAACGTGCTTCAATTGAGTCGTTATATCTCGGCACTGGCTTCGAATTTCGATTTAATATTTAAGACAGTAATTATTGAAGGTATAAAGAATCTAAAAATGTAAAAAAACAATAATTCATTTTTTGAAAATTCTAGACGGTAATAGTACCTTAAGAAATGGAAACTGCAAAAGTATTTAACACAGGTTTAGTAAAGTAAGTTAATAAGTAAACAAACACTTTGATACAAGTGTTATGTGTTTACTTTTGTTTGTTGTTGTACAGTAAAGCGTAAGGAACTTCGTTCTTGACCGGGGTCCCCTGACCACAACACTTTTTTTATTTCATTCATAATTTTCATAAACATTTCGATAACACACAAACTCAACAAATAAGCTAGATGAAATGCCTTGCAAGGGTCTAATTCGTTTTTTTGTATTGTTTGGTTAATTTTTACGTTTAACTCGAAAAATCCTAAGTTATCTAAAATTTAAATTGTTTGTAATGATTATATGTATGTTATTAAATTTGATATATAAATTTTCGACAAGTGTGAAGATATATCTATATATTATCAGAGTCACTTGACCCAATTTTCATATGATGTTAACCCTTTCAAGTGTGCAATCTTTTTGTTGTCTGCTTTCCGATACACTTACAATCTCAATCATATATTGAAGCACTGCGAATGTATGTTACGTACTTCATACTAACTTCGTACATAAAATAATCGTTTTGTTTCCTTAAGCAGAAATGCTATCGCAAGATAGAGCATATATATTATACAAGAATGTGCATTCGTGTACAAAGAAACGAGCACTTGGCAGTGCGTTGGATAACCTGTTTTTTTTTCAATTCGCTTGTGTTGTACATAAACAGAGCAAAGATGATATTGTGTGCGATCAGTGAAGGTCGCAACTTGCTACGATTTCATACCTCATGGACTTATGGATCACACCGCGTATATATGTATGCCACATACATATATCCACGCAGCTAGCTGTGCCCTATTTTTATGTTTCGAAATGTATTCAGATTTAGATTATTACATATATTTTAATGTATTTTTATATAGAGCACGCCTTGTAAGCATCCCGTAATCCTGCTTCAAGATGTAAATTTTCTGGACTTGCACTCACTGGTGGAATTCATCTATCATGGTGAAGTCAACGTTCATCAAAAATCTTTGCAATCATTTCTGAAGACAGCTGAAGTACTTCGTGTCTCAGGATTGACACAACAACAAGCTGAGGAAACTCACAACGTAAGCTTATACTCACTTTAACTTGAAAATAATGGTAAAATGTTTTGTAATGCAATAGCAATTGGCCCAAATACAAAATCTAACAAATGCTGGTACTCGAACTCCAATAAATTCACACCATTCGTCACTCCATGATGATTCCAGTATGTTTCCACGCAATTCCGGGTCCCCTCAACCTTCGCCACAAATGCCGCTTGCCTCATCACACATTAACAGCCAGCTTTTTAAGCGAAGCATGGCTGCTGCAGCAATGTTGCGATGTGAACGTGACAATTCCACACCCTCAGCAGAGGATACCCACAATCTAAAGCGTCTACGTGGGCCAGACAATGGATTACCGACAAGTAATAACAACAGTCCCGATACCTTGCATCCTAGCAGCTCCTCACCACAACTAACCCCGGCGGATTTTTCCACAATCAAACACAACAACAATAACACGCCGCCTCTAAAAGAGGACAAACGTAAGACGTCAATAAAACTTAACGAAATAACCAAATGTATATATTGAATGACCTTCTAGGTAATGGACCTGCAGGTATCGGCAATAACGCAACTGGGAATATAAAGGGCCCCTCATCTGGAGAAAAAGCTGGGAATCTCACACAATCTCCACTCTCAAGATCGACGGAGGAAGTTAAATCAGAACCAATGGAGTTGGTTTGCACAAACAATAATCATTTAGCCTCGGATGACCACAGTAATGACTCGACCGGCGAGCATGACGTAAATCGATCCAGCAGTGGTGATGGTGGAAAGGGATCATTATGGTATTCTGAAGATTTTATTTTACTTCAAACAAAACTTTTAGAATTTCTATATTTTCAGTTCCGTTAACGATGAGGAATTAGATAACAGCATGCAACCGCATCAGCCGGCGCCATTTCTTATGTCACCAGCGGAGTCAAAGCTATTTCCCTCACCAGCGGCATTTAATTTTTCCATGAGTAACATCGATCCTGCCACCCTTGCTGGTAATTAGTCGTTAATATGAAACAACCAAGTACAAATCAAAGTCATGTGTTTGCCTATCATGTTCTTTCAGGTTTCAATTCTCAGCTACAGTCCGCAGCCGAAATGGCAACGTCTCCACAGGGTGAGTCTTTACTGAATACCCTCAGTTCATTTCCCATCAATGCAAATAAAATATATTAGCATTCATTTCAAACATTTATTTCTATTGAACTTTTGGTTTGTTTATTTTATTAAAATTTAATTTATTTTAAAGCTCAACAGTTCTCTCTGCGCAAAAATACTCATTATATGCAAACAATGCTGTTATGAGGAAAATACCATACATAGCATCTGTTTTAAAAATATCATGATGAAAATGAAATAAAACTAACAAATAAGATTCATTAAATGATATTTTCTCCATACAAAAATATGGCATTGTTTGTACTTTTTATAGAAAAATATCAATATTTCAAGGAGCGGAATAAATTTCTTTCTTGTTTGATTGTTTCGAAGGTTAACGTTTTCATTTATTTTCCTCGGTGTAAAGAAGAAACGAAATTTTTCCTAAAGCATTAAAGCTGGTTTTATGTAATGTTGAACATACAAATGATAAAGTCGAGAATTCATAAGAACCTTTTAAAACGGGGATTCTGTAATGTCGATAAGACTGTTAATTCATACAGGCAAAACATTTAAACTTAACTATAGATGCAGTCTTAAGTGATGAAATTCGTTTAGATTGCATTATAAACACTAAATTTTTAATGTAATGAAAAAAGATCGTTTCTCTCTTATGGCGAATAATCATGAAAGTCGAGGCTTCTTTATTTTCACACCGACATGTCGCCGGACAATTGCTTAATTTTTCATTTGCTAGTTTTCATTGATTATATCAAAAGAAGAAAAACAAACTTTCATAATTTGTATAAGAATTAACAATCAACTTATTGGAAAGCAGATATATATTTTCCGTGAATTGGTTTTTGTGTGCTGATTCTGTATTCGTATTCCATTTAATATATACTTCGTATCGTATAATTATTAAAGAAATATTATCTTGATTTGTATGCCATTTTAACAAATTGGATTTAAAATATTTAGCGTGTTTCATTATTTTCTTGTCATAATATAATCGATTTTCCAATATTTATCGTCGTGTATGTGTGTTATTAAAACCATTTTAATAAATATTAACATTAGTTTTATTTATTTCTTATGATCTGTTAATAATTAACAAAGGCACATTTAAACACGCCAAATTATTTCTTAATTCATTACTTTTATGTTTCGTTTTGTTCCGTTCTGTTCGTTTGTGTTCCATATCATTTATGTTGTGTAACCGTATTTTTTTCATTTCTTGAATAATAAATTATCTGCAATATGCACAGTTTACAATTTTGCGTTATATTTAATTTGTTAACAAAATTGTACAGACTACTGCAATTTCTATAATAATTACGTATGTAAGTGCTTCCTGCCTACATACATAAAACGAAACTTCATAATTTATGCAACGAATACAAGAGTGTGCACTTCATTGGGCAAATTGTAATCCAATGATAATCAAAAGACGCATGAAATTATGGCAAACTACTAAAATACAATGAGGTATATTTAAATGAAAACCACAGATTGGCTTTAAATCCCTTTCCTGAACGAAAAAAATCAACCTTTTCTGCTCACAATTATTTCAAAGAACCCGTTACCCTTCTCTTAACTATTTATGTTGACTATAAATACAGGTTGACACACACGATTGGTTTTACTTCTTATAGGCAAAAGTATAATTATGGTTTCTTACTTACACACATATCATAATCAACTACTAACTACATACTTAATCTCTTTCTTTCTAAGCCTACAAATTGTTTCCTCTCAATTAAGCTTTTATTAACCACCTTTCGCGTACTTCCCGTTTTGATTTTAGTTTCTGCACAACTAATCATAAAGAATAGTTTTGAAAAATTATCAAACATTTTATATATGTATATCTATATCAAAATTTTAGATTTAAGACAAATTTACGCTAACTTGTAATTGTAACTTTATCATTAAGATATTTAAGCAAAACAATTGGAAAATGTTATGTAACAAAATCAAACGTGTTAAATTTTGCATGAACAAGAAAACAGATGACGTTTATTTTGCCTAAAATGCAACTTTTGACAGTTTTGTAAATTAATTTAAAAGTAGCAATTACATTATATGGTTATAATTGGATAAAAGATGCGTTTCGCCAATTACTTTCCTGACCACTCTATTTCGGATCGGCCAAAATTTTTACTATTATAAATAAACATTTATGTATTTTTTAAAGTAAGGCTTTTTTAAACACGCCAAAACACACACATACGAAGGTTACAGGACAACTAATTAATTAACAAGAGTTCCAAACTTAAACACAAACAGCAAAATAATTTATACACTTAGAACACAAGTATATTTTAAATTAAACCTGGTGACTTCAACTATTTAATTGGTTGAAGTGCAACATTCATTTAGAAAAGCAAAAGCTTAAATTAAAAAATCCAAACAACAATAGCACTATTCATCTGTGTTTAAAAAAATCTTATTTGCTGTGTAAGTGGATGTTGCCAAAATTCAAAGTTAAGATTCGAGAAAAAAATTATATATGAACATATACTTCTTCTGCATTAACAATTATTTATTGTGTACTATTAGAATATTTTATTGTATGTACATACATATTCCTAGTTATCCAGTGCCCAAATTCGATCATTCCACTGTTACATCTCCCAACCAACCAAACACCTAAGCCAACATTTATTTATGTACTCGTATATTTTCCTACAATATGGCTATTTTATGCAAACAGAAACAAGAAACTATAACAAGTACAAACCAGACACACACGATGGTGATGGCGTTGAACACATACATGGGCACACGGTATAGTAGTTTACCTAAAACAACCAAATAAAAAGAAGCAACCAAATTAAAAATCTCAAGAATGGCCAAGTCAAAGTACAAACTCGTTATTGTACACCAATATATCCGAACTGGCCTATTTGAAATTGCAACCGACCGATATGTTCCTCAATAGACTTGTATGCAAACAATCAAAAAAGAAATAAATTTTGCTTATTTAATAAAATAATGAAACCAAATATCAACCAAGATCAGGTACATTATAATTACCTATCCACCCACATAAATATCCAAAACAATGTTATCTAACATGAACTCAATTTTTCAAAGCATACTTTTGACGTTGAGCTAATACAACGTTTTCTGACTTTCTTCCCCTTGTCGTCAGGTCAACTGACGGCAACAACAATCAACATCAACAACAACAAAATTTTTAACGCTATCAACAATAAATATAATATTAACCACAACAACCACTCAAACAACTTCACAGCCATGACATCAGCATCAGGCATTTGTGGCCTTAACCTGTCGACCTTCTCCTCCAACTGCAGTCTCGGCACTGGCGCTTCCGTTGTTTCGGCACTAGGCACTCAACTATTGCCGTCCTCTCTCGTACAGGCAAACACGCAACAGGCTAACAACGCCTCGGTTACAAATAATAGCTGCAGCGGAAATGGGAACGGAACGTCTGCCTCTGCACAGCAATCGCAGCAATCGCAGCAATCACAAATGTTTGCTGCAGCTGCCGCAGCGATGGCAGCCAATATGGCGGGATCCAACAGTGGTGCTGGCTCCAGCAGTACAATGAACGTCCCAGGTGGAAATCTCAACACATCGAGTGGTGGCGATGACTTTCGCTGTGACCCTTGCAATAAAAATCTATCATCGCTAACGCGACTTAAGCGTCATATTCAAAACGTTCACATGCGTCCCACAAAAGAGCCTGTTTGCAATATCTGCAAGCGCGTCTACAGCTCACTTAACAGCCTACGCAACCACAAAAGCATTTACCACAGAAACCTCAAGCAGCCTAAACAGGAGTCGACTACAGAAGTCAACCAAGCATCCAGCTTGGGGGTGACCGTTCATAACCCGTACTACTCGCCACTTAACCATAGGTCAACCTCATAGGGTTTGGTGTATTTCGACTACTTAGCTAATGCCAATATATAAACTTTTTTTTTTTTTTTTAAATAACAAACTTTAATTCTCCGACTCAAGTAGTTAGTTAGGAATATATCGTGGATTTATTGAGCATTTACTTTTATCTTTTTATATAGTTTAAGCCTTCCTTTCAGTTTTAACCCCAGGTGGATATATTATTAAGCAGTACAAGTGAACTTAATGGTTCAATCATTTTATTCAGCAATATTTTGTTAGATTTAAAGTTAGATAGATATAAGCAAATCTTATAAAACCAGTAGTTTAAATAATCGATGGTGCTGGTAAGAATATTTGTAAGACAATTTGAATGGCTTTACTGTATAAACATGCTCAAAATAAATAGAATGTTATTATCTGAGTGGTAGGACATAAAATATTAGATTTGGTCAATTATAATATAGTTGCAAGTCACCCACAAATTTCCCTTCTTAAAAAAATTACCAATTTTGAATTTTCAAATATTAATGTTTTGTTTTATAAAAACCAAACACAAATTGTAGGTAAGGTACTGAGTTATATTGTAGTATAAAGTGCTTTTTCATAAGCACATCTTTGAATTTAGCTTAGAAAACATTTTTAAAATCATACGCCGACCTAGTATCCGACCAATGCAAAGAGCTAGCACAGCAGAAAATGTATATATACGCTCGATATTTATAAAAATATGTGTGTTTTACTGTTAAGAATGTTTATTTTTATTATTTATACATTAAGGCGTATAATTAATCTACATAAGCTTAAGACATCCGAAAAAGTTTGTTACAAAATATATGTAAAAACTATGTACAATGTATGTTTAAGACCCGATTCAAATGTCATGAACCATTCCAACACACTTTGGCACATCATACACAATCTAATTGGTATATTTCACATAATTATCCACATTTACGTATACACATGACAAAATCTTTTTTTTTTATTTACATGCATTAAAAATTTACTTATCCTTAATAATCCTCATCCCAATATTATCTGAAATCAAACCCGAACCTAACAATTTTAACATAAAGCACCACCAACGGGGTCTTGTGCTTAGTGATAAAAAAAGAGACACTAGTGACAACAATATATTCAAATCCACACATGAATTATACAAATCAGGCTAAATACATGTTTCAAAATTTGTTAATACCACTAAATAAATAACGTGTTAATCAATGTTAATGCAACGCATGCTCATTTTGGAATTTTCGTTAGAAATTGTTTTTTTTACTATTCAAATTAGACCATCAATCAATTTAAATTACATTAAAACTCGGATAAAATTAAGATGTCATATTTTATCACTGATTTCTTTGCATAAACGTTATCAGCGACAAAAATGACACAAGATTGCAAACAGTCAGAACTTCAATGTTTTCATGTTTTTATTTATTGAAATATTCTAAATCCTTTTCCCAAATCGTTACAATCAAATTACATTAAAATAGTATGTGTGTAACAATTTTATTTACTTGCCCTATTTTAATTGAAAAATTCTTGTACAAATACGTCCGTTTTAAAACCAAGTGCAAAATTATTTCGAATGCAAATCAAAAATAAAGCTTATTTTTGGAAAGATAAACTTCATCTGATATATTGTATCTATATGTAACATTATTGCGCCTGAATTTGTTAGTTATAACATGTTAACCTATCAACATGACACTAAAACCAAAAACAGAATAAAAAACACAAAAAGAATATAATGGAAAATGAAAGTCACTATTGTCTCTTTTTTTCTTCTCTTCCTATATATCATATAGGTGAAAGCACCAGCCTAATCGGTGGGGTAATAGTAGCCGGTGGAAACCCTAATAATAATACCAATCTTCAACACCATCATCATTCCTCCCACCATCATCACCACCAACAACACCATCTGCACTCACAACATCAAGAACGTTCTGATCGCCACCTAGAACAATGCTTACAATTAGATCAGCAACATAACGAACAAGCGACATCCTCGCCGTCCCCACACCACTTACAACAACAACAACAACAACATCAGCAACCCCAATCGCATCACCATTCACACTTTAGTCACCAGGAACTCTCGCTGCCTATGCTGCCAGCCCACCAACTTCGCCCTCACCACGAAATATCACCCACGACCCATCATCACCACCACCTTGGCCGATCTGCTTCACCCATGGAACATCACCATCTATTACACCACCGTCGACCATCGCTCTCTCCCTCCTCTACTGGACGCAACTCAGCGAGCGGTTCCGCAACAGGTATTCTCTCCTCATCACGCGGTGGTGACATAGGAGGAAACCGATTGCTACTTCCACTACCGCTCAATGCTTGCCACCGCTGTGATGTCTGCGGCAAATTACTCAGCACTAAATTAACGTTAAAACGTCATAAGGAGCAACAGCACTTGCAGCCACTTAACAACGCGGTATGCAATTTGTGCCATAAAGTCTTCCGTACACTCAACAGCTTGAACAACCACAAGAGCATATACCACAGACGACAAAAGAATCACCATTCATACTTCCATCATGGCAATAATGTTGGAGGCACTGGTGTTGTCAGCTCTCCCAGTAGTAGACTCCACCAATCCCTGAGTTCCTTAAGCGCTGCTGCAGCTGCAAGTCATAATAATGGTGGGGCTGGTAGTGGCAACGCTGTTGCTGCTGCTGCTGCTGCCGCTGCTGCTGCAGCTGAACTTCTACTTTCCCCAATGGTTGGTTCTGCTGCTGGGAGTAATGCTGGCGCCGTTGTACAGCTACCCTCACACCAGCAACAGTCCTCATCTAACATTGTTAAGCCGTGTTTAGACTTTTTATAAGATCAGCAGCATTTTCTGAAGCAACTATTGCAAGTTGCTCTGAACACATCAGGTCAGGCAATAGCTAGACTAGGCACTGAACAGCAACCACCAACTATTGACTTGACGCAACTAGAGCATCACTACCTAAGTGATGGCTTACCATATGATAGAGTGAACAAGTAAGCAAATTCTCAGTATTCACAAACTTTAAACACACAAATATTTGTGTAAAAACATTGACTATACATACACTTGTATTTTCAATTGTACAGTTATGTACTATGATCTCATTCTGAATCGGAATGTTGAATTGTGGAGCTTCCCACCCCATTTTGACTACTCTTACTTAAGCACTTAGCCACCACCGTCTGTCTCCACAGCGTTTCTTATGGATTAAAATTTTCAAGATCGAACCATACCTACTCGTATCTTTATCATTCAAAAACGACGCATTAAATAATGGACTTAATAACTTTTGAATAACCATTGAAAAGAAAACTGTGATTTTTATATTTGGAATAGAATTTTGATGTTAAACGTGAAATTGCAAGGACTTCACAGACTGATATTTCAAAATTATTTACATAAGTTCTTATATAAGTACCATACTTATAGAAGTGCGGACTATAAATAACTTTTAAAATTATTTTTGTCAATTTTAAGGAAAAAAGAGGGAGGAAGGCAAGTTTATTTCATTAAAGATAGTTTCGATTACCCCATAGTATTATTTTGAAGTTATGTTCTTTTGTATTCAAGTAGTTCCCACGACTGAAACAATTACGCTTTCCGATTCCTCCCGATGTATTTTATGATAATTACGATATGTGCAATTTTGGTTGACAATACAAAACCCTTTTTTATTGTTACCTTTAAATAAATTAGTTATAATGATTCCTATGCAAGTATGTACCATTCCTCGATAATTTTGGTATACATGCGCTAAATTTACATTGTATATAGTTTTTAACATACATTTGAAATCGAGTTGTTATAAAATACAAGTATCTATGTGTGTAAAGCCCAAACATTTTTGTTATAAATAATAATTGAAAATTATAAGATTCGTTCTATAAAATTGATTTTGAGACATACAGATAAAATAGTAGAAAAAAATGGCATACATTATATAAGATTTTTTTCCTCAAATCACACAAGTTGCAAGGCTTGTTAACTTTTGTAAAAATACTACTAAGTATAATAGGTTATATGAAAACATTAACGAAAACATGCATCAAAAATACTTAATCACCAAGATTATATATTTGACATAAACCTTCCTTGAAGCGAAATAATTTTTATGGAGAATATCAGTTTTCTAGTAAGCAGTAATTTAATCGGAATACTTGTTTGGAAATTTACATGATTTTTTATTTTCAAACTGAACACTTGAAAATGGAAGTTTTATCAAAACCTAGAAGAGGACTGATAGATTTAGGCAACGACGCAATAAAATGTAGTTTTAAAGCATTTTTTATTAGATACTATCTGCATTGATGCTTTGTCTTTATGGTAAAGCATATGTGAATAGTTTTTAATGGTCTTTAAAAAAATTATTTATGCTGTGGAATTTAAACAAAGAATATTATTACAAAATTGTGTTTTTGTTAAAAAGACTGAATTTAAAATTTTTTACATTATTCGAAAGAAACAAAATTTATCATTGCAAACTCTGAAAGCAATTTATAATATAATGCATGCATGAAGTATTTTGGATTATATAATTATAGCTATCGAAATAAATACTTTACATATTTGGAAAGTGAAAAAAGTCTGAACTATTTATGTTTTACTTGATACCAAATTTTTACATTTAAATTTCTTATCATAATCATATTGAATTGCATCAAATTTTTTTTTACAAAATCATTAATCAAGGTTTTTACGTTAATGTTTATTGCTTTATTGTAAAGAATATCATAACTCCTAAGTGATTTAATGTGAAAATTATATATTTTAAGTGAACCTTAACCTACGAAATATTCTTTTGAATACTTTACCCATGTACATATATATATACACTTATATATAGCATAGTAAAAAAGTCAATGCAATTGATTTCAATACAATTAGGGTATTCACAAGGTCTCATAAAGTCAAATGTCTTAAGTTGAAAACATAAAAATTTACAACTAGTGTGAACAACCTATCATAAATTATTGTGCTATTTCAACTCTCAATCAACTGATGCAAAACAAATTGAAATAAATATTTGTTATCACAATGCCAAAAGAAAGCGAAAAAGACAAAATAAAAGCTGGTTTGTGCAAGAAGCATTTTTTGGACGTTATTGAATACCACACTCAATAAACATAGCTTTTAGGGTTGTAATATTTTAGTACTATTTTTATATGGAAGGTAACATCTACATTTTTAAACTAGTATAAAATTTTATTACAATATGATAATATGACATTATAGCACACCTTGTGAATACCCTAAATGTTTCTATAATTTTTCAATCATAAAGTTCTTATAGGCAAGAAGAAAAAGTTTTCAATATTTATACATTTATTTGCTAATGTATACATAAATATATTAATTTCTGTTTTAATATAAATAAATAAATGTATACGTATGAGTAGTTTATTAAAATAAACGGGCATATGTATTGATTTAATTATTTTTTTATTTCTTTGACTTTATGGAATGTTATTGTAACAACTTCTTTATTAACAGTTAAAGTTTAATGTGTCGTAGAAAAATCATACAAGTATAATATTTAAACAAAAATTTTATGTTACATTTAAAGCATTTCAAATTCACCTAAGCAACCTAAGTATCCTATAATATAGTAAGTATGAACTACTTATAATAAACGATTTCAGAATAAATCCAAACAAGTACATAATGAAAGTTATATTATAAGACCAGAAATCAAACCAGAAATCAGTTAAGAATTCCAGGATTCAAGCTTTAGAAAACATTCTCATCTCAATACTCACGAGAATTGTATACGCTTTAAAAGCTGTTAGCTACTCGTGCTTAATCTTAGTCCAAAGAGTTAAGTTACTCTTCCTTCCATCTTACTTCCATGGAGAATTCTCTGATATACGGAATAGTTTTCGCGTGCTCAACTGAAATATGAATGTTAAAATAACTATTTCTCATTTCAGAACTACATAATAAAGAATAATTAAATATACAATATATTGTAAATACATACATTAATGTGTATCTTAAACAGATATGTATATCCGTTAGCTACAAGCATTGTAAATGTAAAAATGAAATTGTACATTTTATTGTGTTTATAATTCTGTTTTTCAAGTTTTAAGTGAGCAGAGCTACATTGGAACACTTAAATATAGATTTATTTATTAATATTGTCTCCAGTTATATTGAAAAATCAAAGTTTAAAATTCTAGTTTATAGTTTAATAATTGATTAAAAAAAAAAAGAAAACACTTGGAATAATCCCAAAACAGTGGCATTATAAATCACAATATTTTCGTATATTAATAAAATATTGAGTTATTATTGAAATAAAAACTATATAACAGCATATTTCTGAAGTTATTAATGAGCTTATACACAAAATTATTTTTTTCTTTCAGTATTTCTAGCTTTTATTATTTTTCTCCGAATTCTTAAGTAGCTTATTTAAATTTTTCACGGCATTTCTTTTCATAGTCTTATTAATTTTTATAGAGACTTAAAAAACTCGTCGCAACCTATTTCATAACATTATTATTATAAACGCATTTAACAAGAAGCATTTTTGCTGGGCTCACTATATATTACGTGTAGTATGCAAAGCATTCTATTTCTGTTCAAATCAACATAAGTAAAAAATTAATATAACCAAATTCACAGTTTCCTTCTTACTTCTTTGGTTTTATAGTTTTCATGGATTTATCGCCAATGTTATTATATTATAAAATCATCCTTCTAGTACATACCTATCTACATTATAGTATTTCTCTTCGCAGGGCCGTAAGTAAACCAATTGACTTAAGTTTCAACATACTGTATATAATCAATCAACACATTAATCTGTCAATGTGTGTGTATGAGTGTATAGCGCATGCACACACACACATACTGATGTAATCTCATATTCGAGAAAATAAATTCACAGAATTAACAATATTATTTATCTCTTTATACTTTAATATTCGAACTTAGAAAACAAATAAGTATAAACAAAATACCTTAACTTCAAAATTTCCAGGAAATTCACCCAAGAAACTATTCTCATGTCAACTCTGTGGTAAGCTTCTTTGTTCAAAAGCTTCGCTCAAGCGTCACATTGCCGATAAACATGCCGTACGTCAAGAGGAATATCGTTGTATCATCTGCGAAAGAGTCTATTGCTCGCGCAATTCTCTGATGACACACATTTACACCTACCACAAGTCTAGACCTGGAGAAATGGAAATGAAAGACATAAAACTATATAATCAATTTAATACCTCTATCTGAAAACTATCGTTAAAGCAATTTTTTAACCAGCCACACACTCGTACAAAATACAATAGAAATCAAACTGAAGTAGCTGCTAATTTTGCCAACTTCATTAAACAACGACAAGTAATGAATTTCTACGAATATATTTATTTCTCACACCTGTAATTACAAAACGTATGCGAGACAAGACGCACTGATATACATATAAGAATGTTTTCTACGCTGGTACACATTTATGACCAACTTTTGCAACTATTGCAATATTTTTTATAACAATTTGCAGAATTTATTTGCACTTTCTCGCAGTGATTCTTTTAACTAGTTGCAACTGCATTCTTATTTAGTGGAAAAAGAAAGTCTGTATGTATTATTCCACTTCTACTAAGAAAACTAAACCCAATCTTTCATCGGATATGTAAATGTTCATCAGAGAATTGAGAGTATTGACATGGTGGTTAAAAGTGATATAATGTTGTGAAGGAGAAACATATCTGTTACTTACAGAGAAGGTGAGAAGGAAACATCCGTCAAAACATTTAAAGACTTCGTCTACACCACGCCAAGGTTATTGTAGAAATAAAATACTAATTCTTGGTAAAACACCTTCACTCGATCACTGTCTGTATTTCTCCTTGTCTGTTTCTCCCTTATCTTCGTATCACAAACACACTCAACTGCTATATCTTTTCCTATCTTGTAAACTCAAAATATTGTCGATTATTTCCATTCTATTTGCATTTATCAAGACTTCTTTCATTTAGATAAATAGTTGCTTTCTTTCAAAACTTCTTTTTAGCCTCTAATATGGAACAAACTTTCATTCATTAGCTGTTGGTAGGGACTTATGGTTATACAAAATATGTAAATATAATTCTAAATATAAAAATCATGAAAATAATTTTCTCTTCTTTAAAACATACATTTTGCAACAAAAAACAAATTGGGAACAATTTTTCCGCTCTAAACTATGCCATGGTTGTATGTTGAGTACAAGAAGTAGAAACTATAACTCTTAATATCCTTTTCTTTTCTTTTTCATGATAATTTTTATCCTCCTCGATCTCTGGGTCTATATAATTCACAACACCACATTATCAAACACATTCTATTGATCAATATCACTATAAGAACAGTGAACACAGGATAAACACATAGATTAATTAAAAATATACTCCTATTAGAGCAATCTTTTAGATACCAAAACTTATTCATAATTTCCAGGCTTCTTCCTTGCATCGGTCTAATATGCTGTTATCTGCAGCAATATGTAAAAAGCACATCTTACTTTTACATTATCTTTTATTTACATTAGATGATTCCTAAAGAACTTTTCTCTTTACAACTGTAGTTTCTTTTGGCCAAAGTTTAATCTTTACTTTCCGAATCTTCATAGTTTTCTTTTTAAATATATCAATTGTAATTTGGTAAGTTTTTCCAAAAAGCTCTGTGATTTACTTCACATATATCAATAAAATAAATTTATTATTTTTGAATATGTTAATAGACGTACGTATTTTATTTACTTGAATATATACGAGTATATGTTTTGACATGTATGATTGCTTATATATTTTCTTAAAATAAAGACATGTGTTTTAATATACATATGTATTAAAAATATATGCATATATGTATGTATTTTTAATGTACATATGTTTATAATATGTATATAATAACTTCGTTAAAATGCTTTTTTATATTTATGCATGTATTTAATTTATATATACTTTTGTCATTTGCTTGCATGCTTTGCACCGAATTTTGTTCTCTGCACATAACCGCTCTCTGCTCTTGTTTTTGTACAAAATATATATATTCGCGCATATAATTTGCTAAATCCAGACAATTCAAACGGTTCAGGTGCATCTATGTATTTATATATATGTACATATATGTATATGCATATGCATATATGTAAGTTGCATTGTATACGAAGCTGTCCACTTAAGTACTGTTTTAGAAAATATGCGTTTGAACCAATTTCCGAATTACAATTTTATGTTCATTAAAGCACCGCGAAAAGAACTTCTTCGACATTTATTTTAAATATCAATCCAATGCTTTTTTTACTATTGTCAAATTGTGCTGTATTAACCGCGAACAAATCTATTCCGCAACATTAAATGTATGCGAGTGGAACTAATGACTAAGCATGCCTTCATATTACGATAAGGCAAATGAAGATTTTGCAACAGTGCACACATAGCATCTGTTTTCTGGCAGCGAAATATTGTGATGCATCGCAAAAACTAGGAGCTAGTTGATCAACACACTGCTGTCGAGTTAATCCACTTCGAAATTCATATAAAAAAGGGGCTCGCAAAATTTCGCGGTTTTAACCGAGATTAATTCAATCCACTATAAAAAACGCAACTAGCACTCATATTACGGATCTTTTTGGCCACGTATATTAATAAAAATGAAAAGCTCTGCAATGCTAATGTTAGATTTCACGTATCTCACTGGTGTTGTCGTTTCTTAAAACTTAAGTAGCAACTTACGTAATCATATCATGCTTAATACACACTTTTCAAAAGGTAATGTGCAGTATTTTAAGAGGAATATGGTGCTTGTTAAGAAATTTATTTGAAATTGGCGATTGAAGTAATCGTTGTTGATTAAAGTTTGTAAATATTGCTTTATAAATCCAGCCTTGTATGTGTTAAGTACTTTAATTTTTTATTTTTATTGATTGGAAAATATATATTAAAAACGCAAATAATATCTAGTTCGTAGATAAATGAATCCTTTAAATTTTCTAAATTTTTGCATGTGTTCGGTATACTTAAAAAATATGTACAAATGCATATCACATATTTTCACACTAAGTTTTTCTTCTTTGGCAATCCAAATCAATTCTAAGATATATATATATATATATATATATATATATATATTCTTTATATCATATATCAGCTACGACAGTGCCATTGTGCTATTATCTTGTAAAGTCTTCTTACTTATCTAATCTTATTATTCATCACCTTTAGATTTTCTTTCCATTTACGCTCAATTTCTGCTTAGCTAAGCACTTTTACTCTTCCTAAAGTTAAATCTTACATTTTTTAAACTTATCATTGTACATCTTCACAGGATCCCAGAATACTATAGTCACCGCTGCCATTTCACCAACAAGTTCAACCTCATCACCCTTATCACCACCGACAGCCATGACATCACCTAACTCATCAACATGTTCGATGATTTGTGGAGGCTCTCTCAATACCAATGGCAGTGCCTATAACATTATGTCTTCGCCTCCGCGTCCAGGAAATGCAAATAGTTTATCAGCCACGCCAACACACTCTACCTCATCACCACAAATGCCACTCCGTATGCCTCCACCTACAAGCGGCGGCATCAATGAGCCACAGGAATGTCCCTACTGCCGGCGAACATTTTCTTGCTACTATTCGCTCAAACGTCACTTCCAGGACAAACATGAACAGTCGGACACCCTCTACGTGTGTGAGTTTTGCCACCGACGCTATCGCACCAAAAACTCACTGACCACACACAAAAGCCTGCAACATCGTGGTTCCAGCGGCATGCTCAAGAGACTGCTTAAAACATCTGCCATAAAGAACGTGTTAGTTCCACATCCACACCATCACGCAATGGCGCACCCACGTGCTAGCTTGTTTGATTTTACAAGCGAGTTGGGACAACCTCCACCAGGTATCCAATAGGATTTAAGATGGAATGCAATTTTTTAGAGATTTCAGTGTTATATTACGTTCTGCTCTTTTTGTCGAAAACAAAATTAATTTTTATGATGTTATTTAATACAATTAATATATTTTTATGTGTTATTTACTTTTCAAGCTTAATATTTTTAACAGTATATTAAGGTTAATATTTTTAATTTTCGCATATCAACTTTTACAAAAAGAACAAACCGGAAACAATCTTAACCGTTTTTGGCGCATGTGCAATATATTCAAAATACAATAATAACTTAAATGAATAACATAAATTATTTTTTTTTCCTTTAAGCAGATGACATCAATTGTGTACATATATAAATAATATAAGAGATGTAATCAGTTTAGTGACTAACTACATATCGTACGTATATACTTCAACAGTTAGGGTTTCTATTTGTTTGAGTATTTAATTTTAATTATTTAGCTTATGAAAAAAAAGCGAAAGTGTCATATTTTTATAAAATAAGAAATAGTTTTTAATAATTTTAAAATTTCAGTGCTTTTTTTCACTGTCACTAAACCAAGCCAACGACTTTTGCTTAAATAGTCCATGACTCGTGTTGACTATAGATCTTAGGCGAAAACTATTGATATTGGTTGATTTTGGTGTAACTTTTTTCAAGATTTCTATATCAAAAATAATCGAAAGTCACAACGTGGCCAATTATGTAATTTTTAGCGTTTTTCTCACGAAATTGACTCAGGTGTATCTCTTTGGTAATAACATTGAATTAATGAATATAAATAAACTTAATTGGATTTTACAGATATGTATTTAATATTTTTAGAATAAACCGTATTTTTATTTCAATAATTTGCCATTCAAAATTTTTATTTATTTCAAATCTCTAAAAAATTTGTTCCAAGTTATTGTAATGAAAAAAAAAAAAAAAAGTTATGTGTATTTCAATACAACCCACATCATGTTATCTTAATTGGATTTAAAAATTAAATTAAATTATCAACCACAAGAGCTGAAGCAGGGATAATTTTAATGAAGTCCTTATAATATATATCTTAAACAAAAACTCAGTGATTTTCACCAGTTAAGTACAAATGACTTAAAAATATGATACTATCTTGTTTTTAAACACTTTCATACGAACAACGTATTATTATAAAAAAGTTTTTTTAATAAATGTGAACTATATTAAAATAACATACATACATATGTTTGAAATGTAAATATCTCATAATGACAAAGAAAGAATATGTCAAATATATTATATGATAAGTAACACACCAGCACATTGAAACTTTATGAATTTGGATCTTATAAAACATATATTCAGGGAATTTAAACTTAGTAAAACTCTAGTTTCCAAATTGTTATTTGCACATATCCGATAATTTCTCAGGAAATCGTTAAAATTAAATAATTTTAAGCTAGAAAACAATATTAAAATAATAACGTCATATCAAAATATAAAACAAAAATTTTAAATTCTTTTTATGTCTTACAGTTTCATTTAAATTGGATTTCCTTATTATTCGTAATAAGCTGTGCATCCATTAGCAATAAGAAACAAAGTAGATTTTAGCAGAACTCGGCCATACTTAGATATGGACGAACTTATATATTGTATATAGAAAAGTATATGTTAAAATAAAATCTATTATGAATTCAAACTAGTTTTGTTTTCTACAATAATTAATTATATGTAACTAAAATAATGGTTTTTCTCAGCATAGTCTTATTCCAATACCTCAAAATTATATTTAAATCGTGTAGAATTGTCATATTATAAACAATCTAAATAGTTTTAAGATTCTTTTTTTATTTTTGTTTAAGAACAAAATCATTTTTGACAAAATCTTTAAATATAAATAATCAACAATATTAAACTGTGATCTTTTATCGTAAAAACAAAATTATTGTTTGGCTGTTATAACCCTGCATGCATCGGTATTTTTTCTAGACATTCAAAAATTTTATTAAAATTTAGTTTCAAACTATATTAAATATTTATTGAGTAATAAAATGTTTAACTTTTTCGAAATAAAAATACACGATTTTAGGAAAATAACAATATTCTTTTTTTTTTAATTGCTTATGATCTGACAATTGTCTATCGATTATTTATGTAGAAAATATTTAATTGCCATGGACTAGACCGCACTTAATTTCTAGATAACTTGTTCATGATTTCTAATCTTTAAAGAGCTTTTTCAATAATTACTTTTTTTTAAGAATTTATTCTGTCATCAATCATATTTTGTAAGAAAACTTATTTATTCAGCTTATAGAATTGCCCTTTCAAATTGAAGAAAAGCTATTGAAGTAGTATTTGTGAAATGAGATCATTGCACGAACATTAAAAAATGTAATTTCAACTTAAATTCGTCATGTTCGAACTTCACGCTTACTGTTAACATATGAACCTTTAAGTCTTTAAGTTCTTGAAATTTCAATGCAAAAATATTTCTAAATTGATCGAATTATTTTACTGTTCAACTATCGCGTCACTTATGGGCTCACTTTACTAACTAGTAAAGTACTACTAAAGAAGAACTCTAGTTGCTTTGACATTTAGTCTCTTAAGCATAATGCGTTTTGCTTTCTACCATCCGTTCATGTGATAACTCCTTCTGTTATTCTATTTATTTTCTAAAACAGAGAATAAATATCACTAAACTTGAGTTGGCAAGAGTAACAATATATTATGTCAATGGTAAAATAATCGGTTATTGGTTCTGCAAGAACATAAATGCTGGTTTTTTTTAAAGTCTCAAATAATTTAATACCGCTATTGCATGATTTTGTAAAACAAACGAATTGGCTCACTTCAAATTTTGTTTGTTTAACAATATATTTCAATAAAAATTTTAAAGAGATAAGCATAGGATATTTTAACATATACGAATATGATACTATCGAAGATAGATTGCCTTCGTTATAAAACTCACCATATTTGAGGCGCATTAATAGAAAAATTATATACACACATTCACAGACATACCTATACTTACAGGGTGCGTTTTATGTTCCATTTTTAATTTTTTGGTCGCCAGTCGTAGAGAGTGGTAGTAAACGTTTTGAAAGTATTCAAAATATAAATTATTAAAAATAATTGTTTTTGGCATTAATTCCCAATGAATGACGAAGCTGGCTTGTTAAAATACTCAATATACAAACCGCAGACCACTACACCATCACGGAGTTAATGTATGGTTAGCAATTTGGTTATTTTTGATGATGCTAGAAGCGATGCTATGAAAGTAACTGGTAACTGTTATCAGAACATGTTCAAAAACTTTCTCGTACCCAAATTGAACTAATGGTTCCAACAAGACGGTGCCACATTACGTTGAAAATTTACCCAAAAATGTTTCCTCTCCAAAATATGTCAAGAAGTCATGATGACAACTGGCTCTCCACGATTTTCTAATTTGACCACTACCGCTTTCTTCCTATGGGCGTGGGATGGTATGCAACTACTTAAGACCTACTAACGGTAGGTAACTTACAATCAGAAAAATGTATTTAAATGGTAAGATTTACTTTGTCTGATGTAGGATTCGAACCACGGACCTCGCAGCTCAAAAATTGGTACCGAACGCGGCCACGGTCTAATACGGACAATAAGTCAATAATTTCCTTTTTAAGAGCTAGCATTGGCGAAGATTGATGTGCCGTTTTCTGCTCTTTTTTCTGATTGCATTGACTTCAGGTAGACAAATTGTATTATACCAATCAGTGTTTACTGTCCTTCGATCTTAAAGAGCAACGTCAACAAATGGGACAGAAAATGCTTTTTAAAAGAAAAACTTGTTGGATTTGGTTCACTTTGATATATCCAAAAAGTCAATTTTTGTTTTGTTTCGAGCTCGTAGGAATATATCCAAGGTTCGTCACCTGTTTCAATGTAATAACCGTTTGAAGAAGTAATTGCATTTTTTGAGTATTTCACTAATTCGAGCCTTTTTTTAAGATTCGATAACTTATGCAAATTCGTTTTTATTTGACTTTAATCAATGCCCAAGGATAATGCCCATCTTCACTAATTTCTCACACATCATCAATGTTGCCAAATATGCTAAAAATACTAATTGTAAATTACATTACATTTTTAGTCACTTAAAACTTCGACCTGGAGCATAAGACAAACCCTATATACAAAAGTATTTGGGTGCATGATTCAAAGCTAATTAATTGATTTGAAATTGGAATATTCCAAGGACCATATTTTTATCTCAGGTTGTAAATAAAATAAAAAAATCACACATTAAGAAAAGGTTATGCTGCAGATAAAAAAATTTGCTGATAGAACATATTATTAATGCACTCATATTTCAAATTATACTGTTTCTCATAATGTCCCTTGATTATTACTTATATATGTGAGCAAGATTTATATCTTACTTAAATAATTAAAATTTTTAATATATTTATATAGCTGTAACACACAAAGTAGCACGATTAAATATAATTGGATCTTTTTTATTTAAAATTATGGAAATAAATATATACACATTCTTAAAAAAAAATTGTCCTGTGTTTTCTAAGCCTCTCGTTATATTTTCTTAACAGGCACTTTTATTTCGTTGCTTGTTGTCCTGCGATCGGAATTTTTAATTATGTAATCAATTTTTACCAACAAACGGCGCTCGGCCTTTCTTGCTTTGAATGTGGCCAAAATATAATGTTAAAAACTGAAGACTTCAACGAAGAGCAGCCTTTTTTGAATGAAAAAGACTAGCGGCCGAAGGCTGGGCCGTAAACACAGAAGTACTAGGCCTAAATTAAGAAAAAAAATATTCTTTCATAAATTTTGCCTATCTACTGTTATGTTAAAAAAAAAAAAAAAACATTGACGAACAAAACAAACTCAACAACGCTCGATATTAACCAATTTTTCCAACTCACTAATTCATCAACAAACTCACGCGCAACACCCAAAAACAACTCTCGATGCTGATATTGAAAGCCTTGATTCTTGCACGCAGACAAAAAAAGAATTGTTTTTTCGTGTGGACTTTGTTGATAGTATACAAATTTTACCTCAGTACAAGCATGGTGTAATATTATTAATTCAATATTCCCAGTTAGAAGGTAGGCGAACACCTCTCTAAAGCGATATATCCTTTCTTAATGCCTCAAGTATTGGAAGAAGGCACTAATACTTCAGGAGATAAACACGGAAGTTGCAAAGCGATGTGTTGGAAAGAAAATGCGATAAATACAAAAGTAAAAATAAAAACAAATGAACATTCATATCGTTCCTTAATTGCCAAAAGGAGGTACTCAGATTCTTGACTAATCCATTCTTACGAGCAGCTCCATACAAAAAAAGATATGGCATAATGTGTATGATCGCCGAGTCTTAAAGGATGTGCCAAGAAGCTATCTTAGGATGATCGCTCTTCCTAATGGGTTATTATTACACCATGAGTACGAGTAAACTTTCAACAAAATGAGAGAAATACTCGAGGAATTTCTGCAAGCTTCACTTGAATTTCTGCCATCTCCTAATCCCTGCCATCTGTACTTGCATAACGGGCCTTAATGATATGGGTGGGAACTTGCTCGCATTTTTGCTTGGCGATGCAGATGTTGAAAACCTTGGTTCTTGTACGCAGACGAAAAAGAATTGTTTTTGAATGTGTACTTTGTTGATGAGACACAAATTTTTTCTCAGTACACTTTGAAACAAATTTTGCCTCGAAAGGAATTTCTCCACTTATGTAGATTTCTGCCATCTTCAAATCCCTGCCATCTACACTTGAATTTAAATTATGTGAGAACTTGCTCGAATAATATTTGCTTCATCGTCCTTTAAGAACTAAAACAAAAAGTTTATAAATATCTTAGTAAATTTCTTGACTCGTAGTTACTTTTATGCTTTAATTATTAGCTAAATTTTGTTTTTTTTTATTAATTACATATTATATTATTTCCCACTGAACATACACTTCGAAATAAGTGATCACAACGCCAGTCAGCCGTAATGGGGTAGTTTACACGTCAGTCAAAGTCAGTGATCAGTCAATATATGTTGATGTTTTGAGCCAACTTACACGTCAGTTAAAGTCAGTGATCAGTCAAAACTTGTTGTTGTTTTCCCATCTAAAAAAAATATAAACTCTCTGCGAGAGCGAAAATGAACTTTTCATAATTCATCGTATTAGTAAAATTTTCAGTGAGCCCATGATACAATAAGGAGGTAGGGTAAGGAGCTTTGACAAGACCTACTGCTTATTTCAAAACCATGGTATACTGTGCTGCCATATATTAAGAAAAATCCTATGACAAATCCATGTTTCATGGTTTCAGTTTTATATAAAATGCATTGCTGAAAATATTGATATATGTGGAACTTTTAAAAAATGTTGATTTATCTTCAACAGTTCTACTGTCTTAAAAAGACTTAAAAAAGTTTTTTGTAAGATAAACTATGCACTTTAGGATAAAATTTAAATAAGAAATTAAGAATACAAAAATATGAACCATAAATTATGGGAATATTTAATTAGTGAAAATAAAGCTGTAAAATTAATTAAAAAAAATTCGTTGTTTAATTTAGACACATTGATTGAAATTAATTTATTTACCCTATATAAAATTCCTTTTCTATGTGTTTATCCCACATTTATTATATATACAGAAAAGTGACATCGCTAAAATGCTATTTGACATAAGCAGTAGGTCTTGTCAAAGCTCCTTACCCTACCTTCTTATTGTATCATGAGTGAGCCTGAACATCAGTCAAACGGTTGAAAACTTTTACTTATCTACTGCCTTATAACAAATCTATACTATTATATAAAATGAAAGTGAACATTTTTTGTGTCCGCAAAACTCCAAAAGTACTGGTTAGATTTTTTGGAAATAAGTTTTAAAATATCACATTTGTGCTACAAAAGGTTCATTGGTTATTTTCTTTACGAAATTTCAATAATAAGTATCTTTAATTAAAGTGTTAATTTTTTTAAAAAATCATCCAGAATGCCATGCGTTGCTTGATCGTTAGCTTTTCATGCGTTTGTGCTGCGAGAGCCTCAATAAACTGCATGTTGCTCTCTACTATACTCTTTTTGTTCTCAGCAAGCACAAAACAACAAAACAAACAAACAAATACATATTATACATACATACTTTGCTGCGCTTAAAGCTAATTGGATCGAAGTACATTCTAATATGTTCAAAGTAGTTTTGATGTGGAGAATTCTAACACAGTTTTGTTAAAAGGGGATTCACTGACCACCTTTAGCATGTTGAGGATTTTTTTGAAGAGAATGAGATTCAATCCGACTTGATGTATGTATGTATGTATGTACGTATGTTTATTTGTTTCGCTGCATGCAACTTTTCTACACATGTTTGACGGTGGTTTTCCTGTAATTTATAAATGAACAAAAGGAACAAAGGGCTGACTTTTTACTTTATAGAATTGACATTGTGTGATTCAATAAGTTTTTTTATAAACAAACAAGAGAACTGGGACGGGCATAGGGAAAGGGGTTATGGCTTGGACCACACAAGTCAAATTTTCGATATTGAATAGCTTTGGAACTAAACGTCGCTTGACAATAAAACTCAGTATGAAGTTTGAAAAAGGGTGGGTGGCCCGATTCTCTATACAGAATAGCTATGGAAGCTAAAATCACAGGACATTAAAACTCATAAGTCACCTTGGAGTGATGTTCTGCTACTGGGAAACTGTAACGGTCAGTGGAACATGAGCGTGGTGTCAGACTAAGGGACTAATAAAAGTTTTGAATGTACTTATTATTTCCAATATACTTGCCGGGTGCAGCAACGCGCGCCGGGTATCGCTAGTAATTCATAAAAAGGTAGTATATTCCATGATCTGGTGCTTGATTCCACTAGATATAGTGCATTTTGATGTTCCAATACGAGTTTTTTTTTTTTGTTTAAAGCACTAAATGAAAAAGCACCAACATAAGTGTATTTTCATTTTGAGTTTAGTGCTTTTAGTGCATTTTGATTGTTAATCTAGGAATATTTTCTTGCAGCCCTAAATTAAGACATTAATATGAATTTGGAAACGCATATTTCCCAAATATGGTTTATTACTAAAAACTTGATGTGTTGTGATTCTTTTAATATACCTAATGAAAGTCTTTGTAAAATTAATTCTACTAAAACTAAAAAGTCAGATTATTATATATCAAAGAATCTAAACTTTGGTCAGAAGATGATTCAGCTAGTTATGATGATGCAGAAATACTGTATTCTTTGATTAATTAAAAAACAAAATAAGCAAGATTTGTGTTCAGTCCTCTTTTGTCTGTTTGGTTTGGTTTTTTTGTTTAGAAACTTAATGCTTAAATATTTTTCGAAAAATTATATGAAAACTTTTAAGTATTTTTTTTAGTTTTGTTTGTTTTGTTTTAAAAATAATGTCTATTAAAAACCATGAGTTATAAGTAAGAATATCTTTGAAAAAATTGTATATAAAATGTTTTATATAATTTTTTTTTTAAAGAAATCATTTTAGATACGAATAGGAATAGTTTTGTAGCGTGTCAAAATGCCTTTTGCAGATTCATAAAGTACTGAATACACTAAACGAAAAAAATTTAAAAGTTTGTAAGTCAGCTTAGTTAGAAAATTTTGTATGGAGCCTACAAAACTTGAATTATACAACAAAGAAAATTTTCTATATGTACTTGCTATGGAAAACAAAGAAAAGGTCTTTGTTTTCTCCAAACAAAATCTTATTAAACAAATATCGAGGTAAAACAAGATAACTTAAGGAAATTGCATCTGAAGACAAAAGCGCCCCAAAAGTGTGTTAAAGAGTGAAAAAATAATGCGCCCCTGAAGCAGTGATTGCGTTTTGACAACTGTGGTCGCATCAAATTGGCGCGACTATTTTTTTTTTACTGAGAAGACTTGTGAACAGCTGACGATCGCTCAGAAATGTCAAAAAAACACACTCTGTCTCGCTCACTCAATTTACGAAATTGGCCACAGTTCACGTACACTGTATGTGTAGACAACACCACTTCCACAGCTAGACAGCTCTAACGTAGTTACAAACACAATGAAACAAAATTTGGTGTTCACTAACACACTCTTACATTTTGTTGTCATGTTAAATAAGGAAAGTTGTATGTGTTTAAATAGCTTGCTCTTTTACGCAGCAAGCAAGCTGGGGGTGTGAAAAAAAACTTTAAGCGGTGCAGGTGTAAGTCACGCAATAAATAATATCCTAAAATAATTAACTTATATGATGATGGCCATGGCGCAGTGGGTATCATATGGAACTTATATGACAGAGGACCGCGGTTCAAATATCGCATGGGACATACAGATATTCAATGTGTTGTTTAATTATTAAAATACATTCTATAATTCATTAAAAATAGACAAATTAACAAATACCTTCTTTCTAAAGAAAGGAAAATTTTCCTTGCTAGAGTAAATAATAACAGTGTTGTTTTCAGGGGCTTTATTTTTTATTATCTTTAAATATTTTACTTAAATTTATCTTTTGTTAATCTATCCATTAATAAAAATAAAAAAAAAACATTTCTAAACAAAATAACAAGAAAAAAATTTGGCTTAATTTGGTGAAGGGTTTGAACCCGCGCATGTTTGCGTTAAAGGTCAGCGCGCTAGCCGCTACACCATGGTGGAAAGGTTTTGCGAGCCGCTAACTGCGTAGTTATGTAAACAGCTGAGCTTGTTATTAAATTCTTTACGGAATTTGTAATTGGTGTGAACAGAGCAGCTAAAGCTTTTTTTAATGAAAAAATCATATGAGGCAGACAGAGATGCCAAATCACACGGATAGGCAAAAGGCGTTAGATTTTTCAAAATGCTAGAACAAACCTAACGTGCTTTGTATGGAGAATTTTATATGAACCTAACGTACAAGGCGTTAGGTATATGCCATATATATGGCATATCTAACAGTTAGGTGTCTAGCTGGGTCCTTATATTTTAGTTCTTTGACTGTATCCAGCCGGACACCTAACTGTTAGATATGCCATATATATGGCATATACCTAACGCCAAAGGCGTTATAAAACTCCCCAGCAAGACTCCTAACTGTTAGATATGCCATATATATGGCATACACCCAGCTAGACACCTAACTGTTAGATATGCCATATATATGGCATACACGTAACGCCTTTGACGTTATATTCATATAAAATGCTCCATACAAATTATGTTATATTTGTTCTAGCGTCGTGCAAAATATAACGCCTTTTTGTCAATCCGTGTGATCTAGCATCTCTGTCTGCCACACATGTTTTATCTATTAAAAAAAGCTATAGATGTTCTGCTCACACTAATTACAAATTCCATAAAGAATTAAAAAACAAATTCAGCTGTTTAATATGGTCCGCAGTTAGCGTCCCGCAGAGCTCTTCTGCCATAGTGTACTGGTTAGAGTTCTGGCTTTTAACGCGAACATGCGTGGGTTCATATCCTCCACAAATAAAACCAAATTTTTTTTTTCTTATAATTTTGTTTATAATTGTTTTTTTTTTCTATTTTTATTATGGGTAAATTATAAATATTTGTATTATATAAAGTATAAATTAAAGAAAAAAATATTTAAAGAAAATAAAAAAACTAATTTCAAATATTGCAGTAATTTTTTAGATTAGCAAGGAAACTCTATACTTACTTTTCTTTACAAAGAAGATCATTTTTATTTGTTTATTTTAAGTCATTATTATTTTTAACTTATATATATATTAATTAATTGATTTACTATAAAATTTACCTAAAAAACTCTCATGTGCCAGACGGAAATTGAACCGTGGCTTCTGGCATACGGGACACGCATTCTACCCTCGGCGCCACGTCCACCATAATTATATTCATTTATTTTAGTATAAAACGCTTAAAGCTTTTGTTTGCTATTTTTTCATACCCTCAGCTTGTTTGCTGCGAAAAAGTGCAAGCTATGTAAACACATACAACTTTCTTTGTTTAACATGACAACAAATGTAAGAGTGCCTTAGTGAACACCAAATTTTGTTTCCTTGTGTGCGTAACTACGTTAGAGCTGTCTAACTGGGTCGTTCATATAAAACTCTCCATACAAATTACGTTAGGTTTGTTCTAGCGTTGGGAAAAACCTAACGCCTTTTTGTCTATCCGTGTGATCTGGCATCTCTGTCTGCCACATATGTTTTAACCATTACAAAAAGCTACAGCTGCTCTGCTCACACTAACAAATTCCGTAAAGAATTTAATAACAAACTCAGCTGTTTACTTAAGTACACAGTTAGCGTTCCGCAAAACCTTTCCACCATAGTGTAGTGGTTAGAGCGCTGGCCTTTAACAAAAACAAACGCGAGTTCAAACCCTTCACCAAATAAAACCAAATTTTTTTTTTCTTGTAATTTTGTTTAGAAGTGTTTTTTGTTATTTTTATTAATGGGTAGTATTTACAAAAGGTAAATTTAGGCAAAACATTTAAAGAAAATAAAAAAAACATCTCTCAAATATTGGTTATTATTTTCTACTCTAGCAAGGAAAATTTGCGTTTATTTAGAAAGGAATTTAGCCATTTTTAATAACCATATTTCCCTTTAGTATATTTTACATATTTATATTTTTACTTATTAAATTAAATTCAATGAAAACCTTCCTTCCTGTGTGTCGGGGACGGTATTTGAACCGCGGTCTCTGCCACATAAGCTGCGCATTCTACCCAACGCGCTACGGACATCATATTCTAAGTTGATCATTTAGGATATTATTTTATTGCGTGACTTACACTTGCATCGCTTAAAGTTTTTTCGCTACTTTTTTCACATCCTCAGCTTGTTTGCTGCGTAAAGCACCAAGCAATGTAAGCACATACAACTTTCCTTGTTTAACATGACATCAAATTTTAAGAGTGTATTAGTGAACACCAAATTTTGTTTCATTGTGTTTGTAACTACGTTAGAGCTGTCTAGCTGGGTATTGAGTTGAGTTATTCTAGTTACTCAAACAGTGCTGCAACGACAATAATAATAAAAGTTACCTTTCAAATTTATTTGGAACAAATACAAATTCAAAGAATATCAAAAGTTAAATATTATACTGTGTGAAATAAAAATTTAATGTAAACATCTATAAGAAATACCATATCCATGGCTGTGTGCTATTCGGAAACTTTTCACTGGGATGATGAAATTTTGAGAATATTTAGCACTTGTGAGGTAAATATGATTGTCAAAAATGCATGTTGCCCCAGAAGCTAGTATAAATTGTGACAATCAACAAGAGAATTTTTGACATAAGTAGAAATAGAAAAAAGTTGAAGTGAAAAAACCAACAATGCATGCAGATGCATTTCCACAAACAGCTGTTTTTGACAGGAGATGTTTTCTTGTAGAAGAGGGAACAAACAGGTGTGAATGCTACCTTGTATTATTATACCATGAGCAGCTTCAGATGCATTTTCACAAACAGCTGTTTTTGCCAGAAGAAAAAAATAAGAAGTTGTCAATGCTACCTTATATTACTATACCATGGGTTTTAAGAACGGAGTTATTTAAGTTTGTGGGTGAAGTGAAATGGTAGAAATCGTCACGCAACAGTGTGTATGTAGATTTGATCTTAGAAATGTCAACAAACACTCTCTATCTCGCTCACTCAATTTAGAAAGCATACCACAGGCAGTGTTGCCAGAACTTTTTTGAGAAAAAAGCGGAGTTATTTAAGTTTGTGGGTGAAGTGAAATGGTAGAAATCGTCACGCAACAGTGTGTATGTAGATTTGATCTTAGAAATGTCAACAAACACTCTCTATCTCGCTCACTCAATTTAGAAAGCATACCACAGGCAGTGTTGCCAGAACTTTTTTGAGAAAAGCGCGAGATTTAAAAAAAATATCGCCCAAAATCGCCCAATGAAAAAAAAAATCGCCAAAAATCGCCATTTTTTCTAAGAAATTTATTATAAGAAATTATATTAGAAAAACAAAACAAATTATATACCTTTTTTTTAAATAATATTGAGATCTGTTAATAGTATTAGATATTCTTATTTTCATAGTTTTGAGATCTATAAAAAATAATAAAAAAGCTACTTCATTTTATACGAGAATTTTGATCGTTAAAGAACATTTTTTTAGAGACTAAAACTTTTTAGAATTTTTCAACATGCAACTTTAAAAAAAAAACTTTTTGCAAAAAACGTAGTTCCTTCGGCCATATTAGACTCTTCCTCCGTTTCGTCAATTCTCGAAGTATTGTTTAGTTCCTACATTGATTTAGTTTATACAATATGAATGTCTTAATACGGCTGTCTTAATTTTGTATGCCGATTACCAAAATTCTTCACTTTCAGATGGCACTTTGTTTTTGAAAACATTGCTCCATGGAAATGTCAACAAAGATTCGTATTCGATTTCTTCTGCACGTCGCTCTTCAAGAGATAGATAATGAAGAGGGAGTTCACGGAAAGAAGGTCTTATATAGTTTAAACATCTTTCAGGACATAAAATAAAAGCATTTTCAAACATTTCTAACAGACTAGGTAATCGTTTTAACATTTCCTTGATTAAAACTATAATGAAATTCTGGCATTTTGATAGTATGTCTATCATAACAATATCATCACTTAATTTGTGAATTTCCTGATGGAACTGATAATGGAATGTAAGGTCATTAATTCTTTTATAATTGCTTTTATCCGCTAAAATTTTATTTAAGCTGAATGTAGCTAAATTATCAAAATTGAAATTTTTGACAATGTCTTCTTTTATAATTTTTGAAACAAGTCTTTGAATAAATGTTGTGATTTCAACGTAAGCTTGAAAAAAAGTCAACTTTTTCTCGTTGAAAAAATGAATTAAGTGAGTTGATGTTTTGAAGAAACGGTCTCAAAAAAATAAGTATTTCGATATAAATAAATTATCGATAAGGGCTTGTGAGCTGTGTTCAGTCGCATTGTTATCATAGTGTTCCAAACGCTTAAAACAATTGTTATTTTCTTTAATTGAAATTTTAAACACATTAGATGAGTTTATGAAAAAAGGTTGTTTTTACAAAAATCGCCCAAAAAATCGCCAGGCGATTTCCTAAAAATTTAAGCGCAAAAACAAGAAAAAAAGCGCCCAATTGGCGATAAATCGCCCAATCTGGCAACGGTGACCACAGGTCACGTACACTGCGTGTGTGGCCAACACCATTTCCTTATATTTTATTTCTTTGCAATAACTCAAGAAGCACTGAACGGATTAAAGCTAAATTTTCACTATTCTAATAACAATTAGTTATTGATGGTTCTAATCATAGAACAAGAATCATAGTTAAACAAGTTTCTTTTTAACATTTTTGCGTATTTAAAAAGTTAATTCAATGATTTATTTTATTGTGAATTTATTCTATTATTGTATTCTACATTCTTGTATTCTATTGTATGCTAGCAAACCCGTATAAAATATTTTTGTCTATTATTAAAGCAACTCCATAAATTAGATTGACAATATACTGACATTTCTGTATTAACAAAAGTTCTTTATCGACTTTTATTAACAATATTTTTGCTCAGCTAAAAACAATTTTCTTTTAAATATGCAAGACTTTTTTGGGTGTAGTACCTATTTTTGACAACTATGAGGTGAAGTCACATACACAATACGTGATTGCATAAAAAATTGAAGAAGAAGCATTTTTAGCTCTCAAAATTTACAGAATTCACAATAGAAATTAAGTTTCCTATCTCATTATCTCTGGCTTCGACGCTGTCATTGGTTGCAGAGCAAATAATATTGCTTTAGGTTAACTGCTGCGTGTCGTTTTGAAGCGTTGATTATTTGTGTTTTTGTTTTAAATAAAGATTTAATGAATTGAAACTACAGCAAATATGTTTAATACAGATTTAGTAAAGACAGATAATAACTAAATAAGTAAATAAAATTGCATATTTTGATGCAAGTATTAAGTGTTTACATACGTTTATTGTTGATGTGTAATTTTTGGCTTCGTGGTCAGTGCTAAGCAACATTAATCGATGGGATTATGAATTCAATTCACACAGCAGACGAAGGAATGTTTTACTTTTACATTTTCTTGTTGTAATACACATAAGCAAAAAGCAATAATAATTCAAAGAAAACGGTACCGGAAAAAGGGTCGTTTTTGAGATTTCACTCAAGCAAAACACAAAATGGGGTATTTAACGCTTCGCTTCAAAAATTTATAATGTTTTGAAATTTCTAAGTTGACAACACTGGATTCATGTATAAATTCCACATTGAACGTACTCACAAAGGGTAAAAGAAAGCATTATAGTTCAGAGATACTTTTTGACTATATGTTAGAATATAAGTAAGTAGCAATATCCCACCTTTACAATTAACACCAGATCGAATCAATGTTTTAAGTTATATTAGCTGCAAGCGTTTGATTCGATGTGTTATAGGGGGTTTGGGGGGCGGTGGAAAACTATACACCACTAAAATGATAATAGTCGAGAGAGAATATACAAGACGGGCATAAAAACTGAACCATATTTAGGCATATAAACAATTCTTTTGACGATTTCATCAACTATTTTTTTCATAACTCAGCAACCAATAATCATAGCGCGATGAAAGTACCACCATTGGATAGGTATTTTTTTCATCTTAAATTTTATGCTAGACATGACCCTGTAGGAAATAAAATGGACATGACACACACATTTTAATGAAAGTTTCACCTTTTTTTTTCATAACTCAGCAACCAATAATCATAGCGCGATGAAAGTACCACCATTGGATAGGTATTTTTTTCATCTTAAATTTTATGCTAGACATGACCCTGTAGGAAATAAAATGGACATGACACACACATTTTAATGAAAGTTTCACCTTTTTTTTTCATAACTCAGCAACCAATAATCATAGCGCGATGAAAGTACCACCATTGGATAGGTATTTTTTTCATCTTAAATTTTATGCTAGACATGACCCTGTAGGAAATAAAATGGACATGACACACACATTTTAATGAAAGTTTCACCTTTTTTTTTCATAACTCAGCAACCAATAATCATAGCGCGATGAAAGTACCACCATTGGATAGGAATTTTTTTCATCTTAAATTTTATGCTAGACATGACCCTGTAGGAAATAAAATGGACATGACACACACATTTTAATGAAAGTTTCACCTTTTTTTTTCATAACTCAGCAACCAATAATCATAGCGCGATGAAAGTACCACCATTGGATAGGTATTTTTTTCATCTTAAATTTTATGCTAGACATGACCCTGTAGGAAATAAAATGGACATGACACACACATTTTAATGAAAGTTTCACCTTTTTTTTTCATAACTCAGCAACCAATAATCATAGCGCGATGAAAGTACCACCATTGGATAGGTATTTTTTTCATCTTAAATTTTATGCTAGACATGACCCTGTAGGAAATAAAATGGACATGACACACACATTTTAATGAAAGTTTCACCTTTTTTTTTCATAACTCAGCAACCAATAATCATAGCGCGATGAAAGTACCACCATTGGATAGGTATTTTTTTCATCTTAAATTTTATGCTAGACATGACCCTGTAGGAAATAAAATGGACATGACACACACATTTTAATGAAAGTTTCACCTTTTTTTTTCATAACTCAGCAACCAATAATCATAGCGCGATGAAAGTACCACCATTGGATAGGAATTTTTTTCATCTTAAATTTTATGCTAGACATGACCCTGTAGGAAATAAAATGGACATGACACACACATTTTAATGAAAGTTTCACCTTTTTTTTTCATAACTCAGCAACCAATAATCATAGCGCGATGAAAGTACCACCATTGGATAGGTATTTTTTTCATCTTAAATTTTATGCTAGACATGACCCTGTAGGAAATAAAATGGACATGACACACACATTTTAATGAAAGTTTCACCTTTTTTTTTCATAACTCAGCAACCAATAATCATAGCGCGATGAAAGTACCACCATTGGATAGGAATTTTTTTCATCTTAAATTTTATGCTAGACATGACCCTGTAGGAAATAAAATGGACATGACACACACATTTTAATGAAAGTTTCACCTTTTTTTTTCATAACTCAGCAACCAATAATCATAGCGCGATGAAAGTACCACCATTGGATAGGTATTTTTTTCATCTTAAATTTTATGCTAGACATGACCCTGTAGGAAATAAAATGGACATGACACACACATTTTAATGAAAGTTTCACCTTTTTTTTTCATAACTCAGCAACCAATAATCATAGCGCGATGAAAGTACCACCATTGGATAGGTATTTTTTTCATCTTAAATTTTATGCTAGACATGACCCTGTAGGAAATAAAATGGACATGACACACACATTTTAATGAAAGTTTCACCTTTTTTTTTCATAACTCAGCAACCAATAATCATAGCGCGATGAAAGTACCACCATTGGATAGGTATTTTTTTCATCTTAAATTTTATGCTAGACATGACCCTGTAGGAAATAAAATGGACATGACACACACA
This sequence comes from Pherbina coryleti, assembly GCA_943735915.1. Taxonomy (NCBI): domain Eukaryota; kingdom Metazoa; phylum Arthropoda; class Insecta; order Diptera; family Sciomyzidae; genus Pherbina; species Pherbina coryleti. Next base: position 252,985 of record OX030951.1, read on the forward strand.
TTTTAATGAAAGTTTCACCTTTTTTTTTCATAACTCAGCAACCAATAATCATAGCGCGATGAAAGTACCACCATTGGATAGGTATTTTTTTCATCTTAAATTTTATGCTAGACATGACCCTGTAGGAAATAAAATGGACATGACACACACATTTTAATGAAAGTTTCACCTTTTTTTTTCATAACTCAGCAACCAATAATCATAGCGCGATGAAAGTACCACCATTGGATAGGTATTTTTTTCATCTTAAATTTTATGCTAGACATGACCCTGTAGGAAATAAAATGGACATGACACACACATTTTAATGAAAGTTTCACCTTTTTTTTTCATAACTCAGCAACCAATAATCATAGCGCGATGAAAGTACCACCATTGGATAGGTATTTTTTTCATCTTAAATTTTATGCTAGACATGACCCTGTAGGAAATAAAATGGACATGACACACACATTTTAATGAAAGTTTCACCTTTTTTTTTCATAACTCAGCAACCAATAATCATAGCGCGATGAAAGTACCACCATTGGATAGGTATTTTTTTCATCTTAAATTTTATGCTAGACATGACCCTGTAGGAAATAAAATGGACATGACACACACATTTTAATGAAAGTTTCACCTTTTTTTTTCATAACTCAGCAACCAATAATCATAGCGCGATGAAAGTACCACCATTGGATAGGTATTTTTTTCATCTTAAATTTTATGCTAGACATGACCCTGTAGGAAATAAAATGGACATGACACACACATTTTAATGAAAGTTTCACCTTTTTTTTTCATAACTCAGCAACCAATAATCATAGCGCGATGAAAGTACCACCATTGGATAGGAATTTTTTTCATCTTAAATTTTATGCTAGACATG